>VZUI01090890.1:0-15630 GCA_013401135.1 Cettia cetti
TCCCTATCCCTATCCCTATCCCTATCCCTATCCCTATCCCTATCCCTATCCCTATCCCTATCCCTATCCCTATCCCTACCCCTACCCCTACCCCTATCCCTATCCCTGACCCTCTCTCCGCTTCCGCCCCGCCTTCCCGCCCTTCCCCAGGTCCAACCATAGAGTTGGAGCCTCCGAGGGGGAGCGAGGGGCGGTGGAACTATCGAGCTGGGGCCGCCGCTTCCGGAGCGCGGCTCCACGCCGCCACTCGGTGTCGGTGCAAGATGGCGGCGGGGCCGCGGTGGCGGGCTCGGGGCTGAGCGAGGCCGCTGCAGCCGGGGCAGCCGGGCCCGGCTGGCCAGAGGGGTGAGAGGGAGCGGCGCTGCTGGGCTGCGAGGAGAAGAAAGGCGAGGAGAAGGCGGCAGATCGCGCTACCTCATTTTCTTCCTCTTCCATCGGGCGGGAGTAGGAGGGAGGGCTTTTTGCACCGTTCCCCGGTGGCCAAAAGAATAATGATTTTACTGCTCGATTTATTATATATATTTTTTTTCACCTTCTGCTGTTAACTTGTTGCTTTGAAACTCTTTAGTCTGGGTCCTTAGAAGATGTGAAATCGAGGTTTCGGAAGTTTTTTCTTTTTCCCTTTAGCCTTTAGATATGTAAATATGGGAAATACGCGGTGTAATTGTAACTCCTACCTCTGTTTGGTGAGCTTCCCACCTAAAGAAGCGATAGTGTCTTGCAAAAGGAAAAAGCAAACTCACCCCAGTGTTTTGGCAGGGAAGTAGGTTTGGGGTGGGGGGAGAGAAGAAACATCTCTGGCTGTAGTTTGGACACTTATGTAGTCATCTGTAAGATGAAGAAATGTCTAAAGACAGGATTTTTTATTTTTTTTGTCAGTATAAACCTACACATGTTGGTACAGTGGGTGCTGGGCAGAGATATCAGGGGCAGTTAGAAGTCTGAGGACGAGAGGATTTGTGGGGAAACATTTAAAACAGAAGAGTGAAAACTAGAGAGCATTTATGAGAGTGAATGAAAAACTAAACTCTGATGCACTCTTAGAAGAATAGAATATGTTTCTCCCTGCCCTGCAACCCTCCATAGTGTAAGCACAAAGCTTCTTGGTTTGAGTTGTAGCGTGAATAATAACAAACTCATCCATAGGTTAAAATTATAACTTACTAAAGTTATGTCTATCTGTTTATCTGAGTACCTACTAACTAGGTACTTAGTTAAGTAGTAGTACTTTGTTGGAGTAAGGCAATTTTAATATTTTGAGCTTATAGTCATGTTTGAGGACCTTAAAGGTATTTGAGCTCTTTGAGGCTATAACTTGCTGATAGAAAGAGGAGAAACAAGCATCCTCAAGCTACCAGTGTGTAGGACCTTAAACCATGTCATCTTTTCCAGGTCCCTCCCTCTTTTTTTAGTTTTGTTTTTTGAGGCAGAAGAAGAAAGATCAAAATGGGGCGGAGGTCTACATCATCCACCAAGAGTGGGAAGTTTATGAATCCCACGGATCAGGCCCGTAAGTATCCATAAAAGCTAAGCAGGTGGGAATTGGGAGAGCCTAGGGGAGCAGGTAAAAAACTTTCTCTGAGGATAGAATCCTCACTTGTGGATCTGGTTAGAGAACTGAGTTTCTCTAACTTGAAAAATATTATCTCTTTTTTTTTGGGGAAGGCTGCTTGTTTTCATGCTCTTGCTTCTTTTAAGTATTTACCTCTTGGTTTTCAGCTGGTTCTCAGTGTTGGAAAGCCTTTGTTGGATAAACTGCAGGCTGCTTCCTGGGACACAGTTAATCTGTCCCAGGCAGGAATTTGAGGAACATGTCAAATTTTGCAGGTGCTCTGGTTAGATGGGGGAGTTGCCTTACTGCTTTTTCTATTTTTGGTAACATGCCAGGTGTTATCAATGCTCAGCAAATAAAGAAAATCCAGACTCCCACAGTGGATATGCTTTTATTTCAGAGGCATTCTTAAAGCCTACATATTTTTAAAGTGTACAGTCTGATGACTGTATTTCAGCTTCTCTGCAACAATCTTTTCATGATTGTACCTATCACTATGACTTGGGTTGCCTGTTGTTCTTTTCTGTATGGAAATAACCCTGCTTCTGGAGACAGGAAGCCTGCAGTATCTCTTTTTTCTGTATAAAAGACAAGAAATAGAAATCTGTTTCATGCTATATTTCTCTTTCACTGGGAAGCTGGGTTACAGTAAGTCTTTGTAAAATGAATGAGCTGTTGAGAAACAGTCCTAGTCTTGATGATGGAAAGGTTCTTCGTTAATTTGATTTTGTCTTTCAAGTTGTTATTTTCTTTTTCTTTTCTCCTCTAGGGAAGGAAGCTAGGAAAAGGGAACTAAAGAAGGTAAATTAAGAGATTAGAGAACATTTACCTGGCATTTCTATACTATTCATCATATGTGTGATTGTAAAGGGCCATGAATAGACTTCAGATATTTTGGTTGATATCCTAAGACTGACTTGGAAAATATTATCCAAACACATAGTTTTAAAAAGCACAGAAGTCTTTTTTGGAATAAACATATCCCCAGCTGTTTTCAAACTTGTAATTATTTTTGAAACATTGCTGGAATTATTTAGTAATTAAAATACCCCAAAACAACAAATCAAAGAAGCAAGCAAAAAACCAAATAAAAAAAAATCCAAACAAACATTCAAAACTCACACACTTCTTAGTGAGTTTTACTGTATTTTGTCAGTTGGTGTACTGTTGATTGTGCGTTTAGGTGGAGTGAAGGAATATTTGTATATTTGCAAGTAGCATTTGCAGTTACCAAGATAGCAGAATTAAAATTACCAGAAGTTTTAATTATATTTGCTGCTGATTTGTGCCATGGTGAACATTTCAGGACATTCTGAGGTGTAATTTTTTTCTTCAGACTGGAAATACTGAGACAGGGGTAACAGATATTTTGTGTCTTTCTACTGTGAAACTTTTCTATCTGCTTGATCTCTGATCTTAGAACAAAAAGCAACGGATGATGGTACGAGCAGCTGTACTGAAGATGAAAGATCCAAAGCAGATTATCCGGGACATGGAAAAATTGGATGAGATGGGTGAGTAAAAGGTACCAGGTGTTGGATTTAGGCAGTAGTTTATGTAGATGCACAGTGTAGATTTAACAGCCAACATGGGAGACTGAATTAGAGTAATCTTTTTTCCTTTCCTGATAGAAGGGGGGATTCTGTGAATATCTGGGGATTGATTATGACTTGAGGTGTTGTGGTGTCATCAACGAGGACTTTTTTCCCAGAAGATGATTGATAAGAAGAATGTATGTGTGTATGCTGCTAATGTAGAGTTCAAGGAGGTGATTGTCATAAGGCTGAAGACTTCCTGAAAACAGGGATTGGAACTTGTTTTGAAAGTTTCATTCATCTAGTTGTGCCGTAGAGTAATTTGCAAATTCTTTGTCACTTTTTTTGCTGTTTTGGATCAGAGTTTAATCCAGTGCAGCAGCCACAACTTAATGAAAAAGTGCTGAAGGATAAACGCAAAAAGCTCCGTGAGACTTTTGAACGTATCTTGCGGCTCTATGAGAAGGAAAATCCTGACATCTATAAGGAACTGCGCAAGTTGGAAGTGGAGTACGAGCAGAAGAGAGCACAACTCAGCCAGTATTTTGATGCTGTCAAGGTAATGCTTACTGTATTTCAGTCTTGTAACTGTGGTAGTGTATTCTCTTTGCTCATTAGGTGTTACAGTTACAAAGGAGATTTATATGAGTTCAGCATCATGTGGCCCATATAAATACTAATTTGCATAGTATCTCAAATTAGAGCATTTCAGTGAGGACAGTATGGTGGTTGTCAGGTCACTTTCTCTGATACGCTGATCTCATTCAACATGAAAGGATTAGAGGAAAATTTGTATTGCAAATCAACAATATCAGCCTTTTGTTTTCTGTGTTAAAGAGAGAACAAGCCTGTGAGTATGCAATTGATATTTCTGTGAGTTTCTGTTAAATCTCTTGCTGGAAATAATGAGAATCCTTTGGCATGACTTTAAAGATCTTTCTCTAATATTCCTCCCTACCTTGCTGGAGAACATAGTGTTGTGCAAGTGCAAGGATCTGTAAGACATTTTTTTTTGCCTTTGTAACATGCAGCAGTCTGTGACTTGAATACTTAAAGAACACAAAAGCACAGCCATACTTGTCTGCAGCCTCTTTATTTTATAGAATGAAGGTCTAAAGGAAGATGAAAATTTGACTGAGTTTTAACTGAAATACTAAACCTTTTCATGGGTGCGTTGCAAGTGCTTTGGTTTACATTGAAAGCTTTTAGTGTTGACACTTTCCTTAATTTCTTTCATGGACTGTTGCCAAGATAACACACTCTAAGAACGGACATGTTTGACAAATGGTGGCAGGTTCCATATGTTCTGTACTTAAGAAAGTAATGAGTTTGTGCAGTAACTTCTGTGGGAGTAACCCATTCTCTTTTTTTTTCCTCCCTTCAAGAATGCTCAGCATGTTGAAGTGGAAAGTATCCCCTTACCAGATATGCCTCATGCTCCCTCCAACATCCTCATACAGGACATTCCCCTTCCAGGGGCTCAACCACCTTCTATCCTCAAGAAGACATCAGCCTATGGGTAAGTGGAAAGAGAAACTTAAAGGGAATGTAAAAAGGAAGCACTCACAATATGGGGGACGAGCTAGAGGTAGAAGCAGAGGTAATATTGACTCATACAAGTTAGGAATTCTGTGCAAGTGAATTGTGCTTTCTTTTAACCAAAGCCCTTTTTAGTCTTTCCCCACTATTAAAGATTTTTGTTTAAATTTCTTTGAGTAATACATTATTCCCTCTAGTTTTTGTCTTTTCATGTCAGGAAAACTTAGAGCCCTACTGTTCTGAACATAAATGCCCCTTAAATTGCCATATGTGTGTTCCTTTGTCCTGCTGGCATATTCAGTGTATATGAATAGTTCATATAAACCTCTAGTTTGCTTGGTTTGGTTTTGTTGTTTTTTGCTTTTTTTTTCTGTCTAGTGCTATTTTGAATAGCCTTCTGTTTTCACCAATTCTGTGATTATTTCATTCGTCTTCTGTCTTAGGATTCACTAGTTGATTTTTTTTCAGTATTGTCTTCAGTTGCTTTCTGAGGGGCTTTTGTCTGATAATTCTGCAGTCATGTCTTTGTATGAGGTTGTAAACTCCTTGTGTCAAATCTATACTTTTTAAATATTTGTGTTTCTTTTTAGAAGTCTGCATAAGCAGTGGTGAGAGAAGGCTAAATAATTCTACTAAAGGCATGTTTGCTTTAACAGCGTTCCTACATTTCTCATTTCCTTTCTTATTTCCAGACCACCAGTTCGGTCCATTTCTGTTCTTCCTCCTCCGGGCCTTGGTGTTCCACGTTTACCTCCAGGCAGGAAACCCCCTGGACCTCCACCAGGGCCACCCCCACCTCAGGTCCTGCAGATGTATGGCCGTAAAGTGGGTTTCACCTTGGACGTGACTCCACGAAGGCGAGAGGAGGAGATTTCTTACAGTTCTGAAGCAGGTAAGGACTTTCTTATTCCTCTCTGGGGCTTTCCTTGACCTCTGTTTTGCTATGAATGGTACTGCTGGGAATACAGTGTGCCCACAATGTGTTCTCTGGGCAATATGAATGTTAACACTACTTGAAGGACTCTTACTAAGTGGTTGCTCCTCTGAGATACTTCAGATATATTCATAATATCTGAAATTTTGATACCGCCTGTATTTTTAACTGTTGAAACTTTTAGTTATATGTCTCAGATACTTCTTTTTTTCAGGTCACAGATTAGATTTTTTTGGATGAACTCTTAACAGTGTTGAAACATTGTTCATATAATCCCTTTAAAAAACCCAGTCACTCTCAGAGAAATCTTCTCTTTAAAAGACCCATCAAATAAACACCCCCAAACTAAAACCACAACAAAACCCACAACCAACCCTGAATGTGCGTTTGCAAGAACATAGGTCCTCTTTTTCATGCAGTTGCTGTATCATCCCTAGAAACTTTTGTGACTAGGTGGATTAGCTTTATTTCATGCCAGAAGACATCAAAGTATTTCAGTGGTGGGCAGTTGCTGAATAGAAATTAATGAATGAGCTGCAGTAGCAGTTGCCTTCACTTTTTTGCTGTGCAAATTAATCAGCAGGTTAATATGAAATCTTACAGATTTTTCAAAATATCCTTTAAGAATATGTGTTTGTCCATGCAGTTGCTGAGGGGAATGTTGTGACTGTAAACATACATTGGTGTGAAGGAATATTTTGTATTTGGAGTTCATGGATTTCCTAATACTTTGCTTTCTGCAGGACAGCGAGGCCACGATGACGACATGTCTAGCACTAGTGAAGATGAAGGTTATCCTGAGGATATGGATCAAGATAAGCACGATGAGAGCAGTGATGACAGTGACAGTGATAGGTCAGATGCAGACAGTGAAGGAGAGGATTTCCTGCATCGTGATAATGACAAGGAGAGGGAAGGTGGCGAAGAAAAGAAATCAGGTTTGAAGGGGAAATGAGAGACTGGGAGTTGATTTTTCAAAAGAAAAACACTACTTGATAGAGTTGAGGGTGGGTGTATAATTTCTTTAGTCAACTAACTAGGTTCTAACTCACGTAAATTCCAGTTTAAAGATTTTTATTAATAAATGGGTCAGGAGGAGGCTATCTAGAAGGGAAGCAACTTTCAAATAAACCTGTTTTCTTAAAAGTTGTGTTAGCTTGTAGCTCACAAGCCATTTTTCACCTGAGTTGTTTTATTGGTAAGATACCCTACAAAATTAAGCCTCCGTGTAAAATACGCTCACTTGCTTGAGGGAGACCAATTGTCAGAAAATACTAGGTTGGCAAAACTTCAATCAGAAACACCAGTGTTAACTCTTATCTAAGGAGCATCATTATGTTAGACTGATACACTATCCATACCAGGTATGGATTAACTATCTGATTTTTCTTACTTTCTTTCCACCTGCTGTCACCCTCATCCCTATCCTGCTTTCCCCAGGTCACAGTGTCCGGTTTGCGGACATGCCTGGGAAGTCACGTAAAAAGAAAAAGAACATGAAAGAACTGACTCCACTCCAGGCCATGATGTTAAGAATGGCAGGTGAGTAAGATGGATATAATATGGTGGTGATATGCCATTAGACTTCCAGTTAAAGTTTCTTTGAGCAGCTTATTTGCACAGGTTTTATTTTGTAAGTACTATCATAATGTAGACTCTACTGAGAGTATCAGCTCTCATTAGGTGTTTGAGTTATAGTTTGGTTTTTGCTTTTTTATTTCTTCCGTTTGTTTCGATTTTTATTGTTTTGTAGGTTTTTTAAAATTTTTGTTTAAGTAATGTAATGTGTGTGTTTTGCATAGCAGAGTTGAAGTTAAGAGTAGCAGCTGGGTTTTTTCCTAAGCCTTTCCTTGCTTAACTTTTAAGTAGTTGTTCAAATGAAATTTGAATGTGTTGGTGCAAGAGAAAGGGTAACATTGTCTGTGTGCTCAGCATGTAACCTGTAAAGATTTGTACTCCCTAAAAATACCCTTCTGCTGAGATAAGTTGTCTTGGTTTGGAAAGATAGGTGTCTGCTAAGGAAGGCAGGGGCCTCCCTTGAAATGAAGAATGTAAACCCCCTTCCTCTGAATTATTATAATTTTGAAATTAAGGGACTTTCAGGCAAAAATATGGGAATAGGAATAACAGTTCTTTACTATGAAAAAAAAAAAAAAAGGTAGTAGTACAAAAAAAGCAAACGAAAAAGAAAACACTGACTGGAGTCAGAATACAGCCTGACATCCTGTTGGTCAGGGGGTTGGTAGCAGTCCCATTAAGTCTTCCTGGAGTGACAGATGTGGTTCTGTTGGAGCAGAGATGATCCTGTAGAAGGGTGTAGTTTTCTTCTGAAGGTCCAGTGGTGATTAGATGGGTCCAGTCTTCCTCTGGGAATCCAGTGGAAACAGGCTGTCCTGGTGTTCTGAATCTCAGGGGTTTTCCAGGTAGGAATGCTTGGCTCCTCCCGCTGGGTAAAGCATCTCACAGTGGGTTGATGTAATGTTATCAGTCATGTGGTGAGCCTTAATGGCCCCTTAACAGAAGATCGCCCCCCCCTCCCTGCCCTGGAGTTACAAGCAAGGGATGGGTCATGGAAGAGATAAAGAGCTCTGACCCACCTGGTTTTAACAGATGGTAATAGAATACATACTTTCGGTTACATTTTGTATTGCAACCTAAGACATAAGTTAACCAATAAAACAAATACTGTTTGTTTTAAAAAGAAACTCCAGTATCTTTCAAAGATGCAGAAGTTTTTTGGGCATGGGGATTATGTTTATTGTGGCATTGTGTCCCCTACCGCCTGTTGCCTCACCTCCCCACAAACGCCCTTAAGGAAGAGATTAAATAGCAGTTTAGGTTGCTAGTACAAGTTTCAGGTCCCAGAGAAACACATAATTCTTGTTGTCAGAGCTCTCTCTAGAACAGCAATTTTCTATTATTATTTTTCTTAGTTTTCATTTTATGTTTAACAGTAAACAGTGGTCAGATTTCTTCCCTTTGAAGTAAGGTTGATCTTTATCTTGCTTCTTTTTATTTTATTCTATGTATCCTGTCTTCTCTGATGTTCATGAAGATATTATGTGTAGACAGATTTTATAAGTGTATCTCCACATCCAGGTCAAGAAATTCCAGAAGAAGGGAGAGAAGTGGAGGAATATTCAGAAGAAGAAGAGGAGGAGGAAGAGGACTCAGAGTCTGAAGAGACATCACAGCAACAGCAGCAGCAACAACTCAGTGAGGAAGCACTTGCAGAGACCGGGTCATCTACTGCAACTTCCCAGGCACAGCAACAGCAGCAGAGTTCTCAGGCTGTGCCTCCAACTCAGATACAGGCACCTCCCATGCCTGGGCCTCCTCCGCTGGGGCCACCTCCAGCACCTCCACTGAGGCCCCCAGGCCCACCCACCGGCCTTCCTCCTGGCCCTCCACCAGGTGAATACTTGATTTACTCTGCTTTGAGGGATGCAGGCTCTCAGGCAGTGATATCAGTTTGAGAGTTTGGAAACTGCAGAATGTGTTACAGATGGAGTATATGTACCCAGTTACTGAGACCTCTCTGTCATCGATCTACATCATCATTGCTGTTCCTTGCTTTTGAGGCATCAGGCTCCTGTAGCTGTAGCCTTCCTGATGGTTGTCTTTGTTAGAGCCAACGCTGGCAGATAGCAGCAGAGCCAGTGTATGAAGTGGAACAAAGGTACTTATTTTTTAGGTCAGAAGAAAAATCAAATGCCACAGAGAAAGGTTTTTAGCTGTTTAAATTCTGACAAACTCAGCTCAGAAGCTGTTACCAGTTACTACGTAATTGTATGGAGAGGAACCCTTTTTCCGTGGTACACTGTGACTTTCATAAAGACGCTTTAACTGTGTAACTGCTGCCTCTGTTTGAGATTTTTAGAAATTCTATTTTATCTGGTGACTAGGTAATACAGCTTTCATTCATATATTAAAGATCTTTATTCTTAGCTGGTGAGTTAGTTGTTGGGATGTATTTTTAACAGTGAATTAAATTTCTGTTTTGTTACATGAATGCTTTCAGGTGCTCCTCCGTTCCTGAGACCTCCTGGGTTACCGGGGTTACGTGGGCCTTTGCCTCGACTGCTGCCACCAGGTCCTCCCCCGGGGCGACCACCTGGTCCTCCCCCAGGCCCCCCACCAGGTCTGCCCCCAGGTCCTCCTCCACGTGGTCCTCCTCCTCGTCTGCCCCCTCCTGCCCCACCAGGTAAGGGATTCTGGGTTTTTTGGTGCCAGGTTCCTTCTTGCATTCTTTTTGCAGTCTTGGCTATGGTGATCAAGCCAGTGAGGTATAATTGGCTGCCAGTTTGCCTTTGTTCCTGTCTATGGCTGAATTGTGCTATGTGCTATTACATTATTCTGTGCAATAACAAGTAAGTGCTGTGCATAGTTTGGTAGCATGAAATCTGCCCTCAGGGAATTTCAGAGTTTAAACTTTTGCTCAGCTGAACTCTGTCTGAACAGCCTCTGGGTACTGTAATGGTGCTCCATGAAATGAGTTGGAGATCTGAATATTTATTTTTTGTGCCTGGGTCAGACTTTTCTGATGACTCTGAAATTCCAGTGGGATGTATTGTCAAGAAACATTATTCTCAGATTATAACTTTAAATTTAAAAAGGAGCAATAAACCAGCTCCTGTGGCTTTCAGAGTCTGAAGAGCAGCATTTTCAACCCAGCATTTAGCACAGATTTGAAAACCCTTTTTTTTAAGCCAGTGCTACTGCATCTTGGGGGTTGCTTTGTTTTGCTTTTTGTTCTTGGCATTCTGAGCCTGTGCACTTCCTTGCTCAAATATTTTGAAATTCCCAGATGTGGAGACAGCTCATGCTTGCTTTTCTTCTTAAAGGCATCCCTCCTCCTCGCCCAGGCATGTTACGGCCACCTCTGGTGCCTCCCTTAGGACCTGCCCCACCTGGGCTCTTTCCACCAGCTCCCATTCCAAATCCTGGGGTACTGAGCGCCCCGCCCAGCCTGATTCAGCGGCCCAAGGCGGATGACACCAGTGCGGCCACCATTGAGAAGAAAGCCACGGCCACCATCAGTGCCAAGCCGCAGATCACCAACCCCAAGGCGGAGATCACGCGCTTTGTGCCCACTGCCTTGCGAGTGCGCCGCGAGAATAAAGGGGGTTCCGCTGCCTCCCAGAGAAAACAAGATGATGAGCCTGCCCTTCCGTTAACTAAAACTGTCCCTAAGGCCGGATCGTCTGCCCCTGTCTCTGTACAGACAAAGGATGATGTGTATGAAGCCTTCATGAAAGAAATGGAAGGTCTCCTGTGATCTTTCGTGGTCCTAGCCAGCTTTCCTGCCCCTCTGAACATGGATCAGATCACTGTGGAAGGAGAAGAAGGGAAAGTCCTCCTGCAAGCAATGAAAGGGCATGACTGGAAATAGTTCCCTACCCACAGGTTAACTTGGCAGTGTGCTGTGAATAGAGGCTGCTGCAGCTGAGGTGTGCCTGGGGACCTCCTTTCAGAGCCACCATGCCCCCTTGGTTAAAGGAAATTGCAGTAGAGAAGGCGATGCTGCTCCCCTTAAATCTTCCCCCTTCCTTGGGAGATGATGATACTCTGGGGACAGGGGTGACTATTCTCTGAATCCTTACACACCCTGAGTGCTCTGGTGAGGGTAATGAAACAGGTTTTTGAAGAGCCAGAAAAGTGTTAGCAGCACTTCATACACAAATGGTTGTCCAGTTTTTATTTTCTGTACTGGTTTGGGGGTTTTTTTCTGTAAATATTTTATAATCATGTTTTTTAGTTACAGTGAGGTTGATCAATCATCTTTTTTCCAGGGTAGTCAGAAAGGTAATTTGTTGCATGTAGTGTACACTGGAATTTTGCATCCTGTCCCATTTATGGTCATCTTGACGAATTTTTGTTGGCTGGGGAAACTTCATTTTGTCTTGTGAAAGACAATAAATGTTCAGTGTATCAAAATACCACTTTCCCTGTGATTTGTGTAAAACTAGCAGGCAGGTGGAGAGGGGGGAGCGTTCTTCACTCGCCTTGGAAGATGACAGAGGCAGTCAGAGGCTCAGAAAAGAAAAGCAATAATCACATTGTAAATAACATACTTTCCCCCACTAAACTTCTGCTAAGTTCCCAAACATCTGTGTCTAAGTTCCCAAACATCCCTTTTAACCTTTATTAGTAGTTAGTAAAAACTTAAATCCTGAAATACTACTACTAATTACAAAACTATTTTATATACTCTGATTGGAAGGTTTGCTATATATCAAGCCTCAGATAACCACTGGGTGCATCATGGATAAATTAATTCGTAAAAATTAATAAGCTATTTTAATGTTAAAAGATTGACAGATAATTTTACTTGTGGCTAGTATTAAGATACCAGACTAGCAAATACCTCAAACAATACTTATAGTTGGCTGTAAGTCTCAGGCTTAGCTGAATGCACCATGTTTTGAGGTTAAATCTGTTTTAAGGAGACAGAATTATTAGCTAACCAACCTTACGCTTGAAAACTTCGTGTTTCAGTAATTGTGTGGTTACATCGCACAATATGCATTAGGAAGGTGGAGAATATGCATTAGGTGGGCGGGTTCATGTAAATTTTATTGTATAGAGAACTGCAAATGTTTTTGATTGTGTCTGAAATTTGTGAAATTAAGATTTGAAGTTCTTTCTTTATTAAACGACTTCTGTTGTATAAATTATATGATGACATGAGTTTTGTTTAGAAAGGAGAAGATTCAGCCTGGAGACAGACAATTCAGCTTGAAAACACCAATATGAGTATGATCACTGCAATACTGAAGTAATTTGTCTCTAGAATCAGAGAAACGTCTTGTATTACGTGTTCCTGCCTATTTCTACACATATCAGTAGCGCTGGGGTGTAAATGCTCCTACTGAAAGAAAAGCTTCTCTTTTATCATAACGGTAGCACATTTTTAAACTAGCCCTGCAGTAGCATTTCTGAGGTTTAAAATACAGCATGATTTCTAAACATACAGCAATGGCATTTAGCGGGGGGTCGCTCCGTGCCGGGGCGGCGGCTGTGCTCGTCGGCTCTCCTCGGGCGGGCGGGGCGGGGCGGGGCGGGGCGGGGCGGTGCTTCCCCCGACGCTGTCCTTGTTTACGGAGCGCGGGGCGGGGCCGGGCTGGGAGCGCGCGGCGCGGGCCGGCAGCGGCGGTTGCTCCGCGAAAGCGGCCTCCGGCGGCTCCCATTGGTCCGATTTGGATCCGCGGCGCCATTGGTCGGAGCGAGCCGGAGAGCGCTGCAGCCAATCAGAGCGCCAGCGGGGCGCGAGCAGAAGCTATAAAAACGGCCGTGCGTGGGGTGTAGGAGCACGTGACAGCGTCCGTTTGGGCGGCACGGAGGAGCAGGGTCAGCAGCGATGTCCGGCCGCGGGAAGCAGGGCGGGAAGGCGCGCGCCAAGGCCAAGTCGCGCTCGTCGCGGGCCGGGCTGCAGTTCCCCGTGGGCCGCGTGCACCGCCTGCTGCGCAAGGGCAACTACGCGGAGCGCGTGGGCGCCGGCGCCCCGGTGTACCTGGCGGCCGTGCTGGAGTACCTGACGGCCGAGATCCTGGAGCTGGCGGGCAACGCGGCCCGCGACAACAAGAAGACGCGCATCATCCCCCGCCACCTGCAGCTCGCCATCCGCAACGACGAGGAGCTCAACAAGCTGCTGGGCAAGGTGACGATCGCGCAGGGCGGCGTGCTGCCCAACATCCAGGCCGTGCTGCTGCCCAAGAAGACCGACACCCACAAGGCAAAAAGCAAGTGAAACATCCGAGGAGCGTTCCCAGTACAAAAGTAACCCAAAGGCTCTTTTCAGAGCCACCCACTTCCTCATAAAAGGAGCTGTACATCCTAATGAAACAGGCTAAAAAACTTCCACCGTCATCTCTAAAAAGCCAATCGAGAAACTAAAATGAAGAATCTTCCCTCCCATACATCCTAAATCCTTTTTGTCTTCGCTCTTGAAAAAAAAATCCAAAAATCTCCCTGAATGCTTTGTATTAAAACTCATAAATTAGGATTAAAGTTTTGAAAAACCCACTAGTAAGACGTGGCTGTCTTGCCTACTAAAATCAAGACTGTTTAATGTGAAATAAATAACTTTGTGCTAGTGGGGGTGAGAAAGACAGTTTTTTGAGACTCTAGGAAAGAACACACAGCCCCATAGTGTCTCCTTTTTCTGCTTGGCCCTATGTGAAGTTCAGGTAATTCACTGATGTCTTTAAGAACAGCCCTGCCCTCTACACTTTTAGACCCACAGATACTGTTGTCGGGTTTTAAATTTATTTTGGGTTTTTTCGTTTTGTTGGTTTGGGCTTTTTTCTTTTTTCTTTTTTTCTTTTTTTTTTTTTTTTCTGTATTAAAAGACATTCTGAGTTACTAATCCTTACTTATTAAAAATCCTTGAGCTGCTGAGTCCATTTTCTGCCTCAAATATGAAAGAGTTTGAGAAAAATTGTTCATCACAATGCACAGGCAATCTGAGGTGAAAAGGACTGTTGCTAGTTTTGATTCTTATACATTGTGTTGTATATATGAACCATAAATATGCTGAAATAGAAACAGAAAATCTGCTATTATTGGTCAAAAACCATATTTTAATAATTACCCATTTGAAAACATAAGTTACTTGAATCATAACATTGTCCAGAATTTTTGTATAACCAACAGTTACAATAGCAAGAGGTAAATAGGAGTTTACAGGCCTTTGTGAAAACGATGGGTTGTAGCCATTAATAATCATATCAGAGAAAACTTATTTTAATTCTTTGTACTCTGAAAAACAATGTGCATTTATTTTTAATTGAGGTTTGGTCTTGGAAAAGTGCATCTGAAGACTGTTCCGCTCTTGCTTAGCAGCAAGCTGTTTCAGTGTAGCAGATGCATCAAGAAATGCCATTTTTAGTATTAATTCCAATGTAGGGATCAGTCACGGGACAGTAAGAAAATGGAATATTTAGGAAATTGCTGTGAAAAAGGAATCCTAACTGATAACTTGGGCAAATTTTACTACGTTCAATTAGTAGGGAAATCAGCTGGAGCAGTGTCTCCTTAGTCTGAGATGATGACTCAGATTTTTGCCAATGCAGCAGTATCAAAATAAAAACACTGACATATTATCAAACTATAGGGCACTAGTTATCATTATTAACAAAATCTGGCTGTTTCAAGTGTTTATGTCATCTAACTTACTAAGAAAGTTAGTATTTCTGTAGAAGAGGATGAGGGAACCATGTCTGCATTATGTACACTGAGCAACACAGCACAAACTGCTATGCTGTAAAAAGTCACCTCCTTCGGTGAGACAAAAAGCCCTTTACAGGACTTTAACCTGCTCCTTGCCTTGCTGCATAATGCACGAATTTGATTTCTCCTAATTATTTTGAAAGAGGTAAAGGATTTTGGACAAAGGAGCTAATTTCTAATCCATATTCAGTGCTCAAGATGAGCCTGTGTTACTTCCCTCTCTTTGAAATCAAATTGCGACTAAAATATTGATTTAAATCCCTGATTTTCAGTTGAGATTAAGAAAAGACCCTTTAAAGAATATTAATTAACTACTTTGGAAATCTAGTTCCCCACATCGCGGATTTTATTTAGAAGGAAAAACAAAAGTTTCTGTCTTCCGAGGTCTGTTCAGGTCCAGGACTCAGTGTTTATCGCCTCTTTTTTAGCTCACCCGTTGCCTTTTCGAAAGGAAACTTGGCCGAGGGGAACAAGAGTCTTTCTTTTCCACGCCGCTGCGAGCTGGGGAGGGGTCGGTGGCGGAAATTCTGATAAAAACAGCCGGTTTCGGCTCCTAAGAAACACAAAATGAGCGGGGAGAAGGGACCTTTCTGCCGTGCAGCGGGGCGGGCTCTGCAACGCACCAATCACCGCGTGGCTCCGCTCTATAAATACGAGGCCGCCGACTTGCTGCAGGCCCAGTGGTTTCCCTGTTTCGTGGACGGAGGTCGGCACAATGTCGGAGACTGCGCCTGTTGCCTCTCCGGCTGTCTCTGCTCCCGGCGCCAAGGCCGCCGCCAAGAAGCCGAAGAAGGCGGCGAGCGGCTCCAAAGCCCGCAAGCCCGCGGGGCCCAGCGTCA
>VZUI01090894.1:0-81795 GCA_013401135.1 Cettia cetti
TGGATGGATGGATGGATGGATGGATGGATGGATGGATGGATGGATGGATGGATGGATGGATGGATGGATGGAACACACCCATTCCACTGCGTGTGGGGAGTCTGATTTGGTGAGCTTAGCTGCTGGTTCTTGTCAAAAGGGGTTCTTGGTTACTTTTCTGTTTTCTCCAACCACCTCACCTGAGCATGAGGGAATGAGAATGCAGAAGATGAGTCTGGCACCACAGGAAGTGTTTTGCAGCAGTGTAAATGACTAACAGAGGCTGTGAAGCCCTCAAAAACCAATCCCACTATTGTTTTATGTTTTCTTTCACACAAGGGTAAATAAAAATGCTTCTTGGAAGCCAAGCAATAGAAAGGATGAGAACAAAAAGCAGTTGAACCAGCATTACCCCTTCATCCTGCACCTTTGCTGTAGTGAGAACTATTATAGGACTTAAGCTACTTGGAATGGCATGAAGCAATTTTCTGCCAGCAAAAGCCCTGAGCTGAGGAATTACTCTGCACCTGGGCTCAGATCCTGCTAGAGCTTCCACACAGCCAAAGATTCATGAAACGTTCCTCCACCCATGTTGAAGGAATTGTTTTCATTGTAACTACAGTCACACCATCTGTCTGAGTTGCCTAAACAGTACCATGTGCACAGTTTGAGCTGCCCTCTCAGTACAGATATTTACATGCGCTTGCACAATACACTTACTGAAAGAGGGATGAAAAGGAGGCATAATTCTACTGAGGCAGCTGCAGGGAAAATTTAAGGAGAGGCATTTGGATTTGGAATGACTTGGGATGTTCAGCAAATCATTAAAACATTTTCATCAACAATCCATGAACACATCCACATCCATGTACAATGGGAAGGTAGAGGCCTGGGAAACAGCATTTCCACTTTCCCCATTCCTACTGAAATTCACATTTCTGTTGCCAACTAAAAGTTTAAGTCCTGCAAGAGATGAATAAAAGGTGGTGAGTTCTTCACTACATGTGGATTCTGACTTGAGAAAATTTCAGTCAACTTCTGATACTGACTTGGAAGAACAATCACTGTAAATAAGTCACTTGTTAATGGTGCCTTTTCTAAAGTAAGGTTTGTGAGCACTTCACTCTTTTCATGTTTTCCCTTCAGACCAGCAATAAAAACCCACAATTTGTACTTAAGCAAAACTCACATAACTGGCATGGAAAGACTAAGAGAATAACTACAAGTGCCATCCACCAGTTTCTGGGGCTGAGGTTTGTGTCTCCACACTCACAGACCTGAGAAATCCATGACAAACAGTTTTTCTGGGTTGTGACTAATCGTTTCCAGTGAAAGGAGATATTGGCCAGCCTTGTCTAAACAAACCAGATGAGGCATGTTCAGGAAAGGTGTTAGCTAATGTTTTAAACACCACTTAGCTTCTACTTTAGGTAAACAGTTTAGCTAAAGCAGTTGGTAAACACTGGCCATTTTCCTAGTCTGGACAGTGGCAGAAGTTGCTTTGTCCAGATTTTCACTCAGGTGGTTTATATGAACTATTTTGCTTTAAACAATTCCTCAAATGGAATTGGCTATGATGTCCACCAGGAATTTTCTTCTCAGGTATGACAGGGCTACAACACAGTATCAATGGGCACATCCACACCTTCCCCCTCCTTACCACCTGCCCAGAAACAACAGGCTTCTGAGGTGGGATGAAGTAAGCCCATCCTCTAAGATAAAACAAGGCTTATAAATTGAGGGAATATGTTTTGTTGAACTGACATAGCAAAAAAAGCAACTTAGAGACACAAACTGTTTTCTTCACTTCTTTTGTCTCTGTCTTTGGACCATCCCAACTCCAACAAAATTTCTTCCACCAATGAGGTGAACTGCCCTACTGGAACCTGATACTTACCACTGTCTAGGTGACCACCCTGAAGTACTGCCAAGATTGCACCAAGGTTTTAGGGATCTACATCTACATTTAAATAATATGAATCTCAAACACTCAACAATTTATTTAAAGGAGACTCACGTATAATGGGGCTAACTCTTTTTCAAACCTGCAGGAAATTACAATAGAGGTGTTTTTGGTGTGGTTTTGGTTTACAGGGAAGAACCTTCTCAGGGTTCAGAAGGTAAAGGTGACTGAAATCGTTGTTATTGTCTGAATGTGCAGAGAAAGAATAAAAGCAAAGAAATGAGGATGATGTGACTAAAAAAGGCTTCACTAAATTCAGGGAACTAGCTTCAAAAAGAAAACACTGAAAAGCTGCCAGAGAGAAAGGACAGAAGTAGGACAAAAGCAGGACAGTAGACAAGAAGGTATTAGTTCATCAGATTCACAAATTTTGAAAATCCAACACAGAAACAACTTCCTGTGGCTAAGTATGAATGTGAAATAACAGCAAACCTCTCTTGCCCCAAAATCAGGACCTACATCACAAGAGCAATGCATATACTGAGGGACATGAAAGATGAAAAGCAAATATTCTATAAATATAGCAGAAGGAAGGAATCAATGATTGAGAGAGACTAAAGTAATCCATACTTTCACTGTTACATGTCTTTACAAAAAAAAAGCTTAACTATGACCAGAAACTTCACAAAAATTCTAAAAATCAGTCGAAAACACACACTAGAATAAGGAAGGAAGCAGCTAAAAAATATAAGATAGGGTAAGGGCAGTGAAGCCTATAGTTCTGGTGAAATCCAATATTGAATTTAATCAGAAAAACACAAACCTGTGAATCATTGCAAACCATGTTCAAGAATCTCCCATTAACTTAAATACTCAGCAAAATGGGAAAGTGAAATGTTGCAATTCTCTCTAGAAAATTAAGGCTTTGGGGAATAATAAGAAGCAGAGGGTGAAGGATCTGGATTAGTTTAAGAAGAAGGAATGTGAGAGGACTACAGTAACTTAATATATTCTAGCGATATTTAAAGAAGACAGCAATTAATCATTCATCACATTTACAGAGTAAAAGACAAGTAGTTGGCTCTATTTGCAGAAAAGAAGGTTTATTAAGGTCAGACTCTAGGGATTTTTTCCCTAAATATGGACAGTTAAGGATGGGAACATGTCCCAGGAATACTTGTTGAACTGTGTTCACTAAAAATGCTTATGAATAAAAAAAACCAGCTTTCAGGAACATCTTGGGATATTCAGTTGTGCCACAAAAAAAAGAGAGTGAGTCATAAAAAATGAAGCTGTGTAGTTTCTTGAAGTGCTTTTCAGGGGTAGATTAAATTTCTGATTCCCAAAGGCTTCAGGAACAAACCTGAGCTGGGAGGGAGGGGGAAAATAAAAGAACAAAGCAGCAGAAAGTAAAGCCCACCTGCAGGTAGCTGCTAGTCTCACAACTTCTTGCTCTTTTAAAACAGCAGAACTGACTTTGCAAAAGGATTCAGAGAATATGCTTTTTTAGGACAGTGATTCAAACATGAAGCTGTGCTATGGGTGCCCCGAACTGCCCTCTGAAAAGCCTCCTAGTTGGCTCTTTAGGCTGAGGAAGCAGCCTTCACAGCTAAATCAACCTTCCCAAATACTATTCACTGTTCTTGACAGCAATGACACATCTTAGAATGTTAACTACTTCACTTGAAAAAACAAGCAAAATCCTGATTGCACTGAGAGATGAGGTATGTGACCCATATTAGACATGGGCTGGAGCAAAGTTCTCTTTCTCTAAGCTGCCAGCAGCTCACAGACACTTGCATTTAATCAACTACAGGAGCTGGGGAAACATTTCCTTTGCCTGAGCACTGACATCACTGGTGTGAAGAAGAGAATTTGCACGCTGAGTGCAACCAGAAGTTTCTGTGCCATTGGGGTGGTGTTTTGAACAAAAGCAGAAAGGCTCTCTCGACAGAGATGTACTGCATATTATTATCTGCTGGACAACAAAATTTACTGACAAAGTCCTTGGTGAATGAACTCTAAAAATGATTGTTTTTTCCCTTCCCAAAAAAAAAAAAAAAAAAAAAAAAAAAAAAAAAAAAAAGTCACTCCAGTGAAAACAAATTTTTCTCTTGGTTGGTTGGTTTGGGTTTTGTTTTTTTTTTTTTTTTATAAAAAATCACAAGTGTTTTTGCAGGGGCAGGTTCCTACAACAGGAGGAGGCACATCTATGCCAGACATCATGCATTATACTATTACCATAAACTTACCTGCCACAAGCAAGGCTTCTTCTACCTGAGTAAAGAACAAGGCTGCTTACGCCACCAGCTCCTGCCTGCATGCCCTGTACGAGTCAGGGATCATCTTCCTCTGCCCAGGACTAGTAAATGTTCTAATTATAGCTAAAAAATCCTCTAGTATGGGGGGAAGTTGCTGTCTGCCATAACATTTATAGTAGTTATACACATTAAAATGTTGGAGAAACATGATCTAGTGATAGAGTGAAACTGGCTCAGTAAGAACTGCTGTGAGATTGGGAGGCTGATAAAAAGGTATTTTTAAGCAAGCAGTTGAAAGCAGCCCTCCAATAGTGTGCTGCTCATGAAATTAATAAGGAATACAAACAAAAATATTTTGGGAAATTTAATTTCAGGATTGTTTTTGTGGAAAGAAGAACACGTTCCATATGAATGAGGCTTTGGTAAGTTTAATGGTAACCATGTATTGTAAATACTCTTCTATAAAACCACACAGCTACAACCCAGCGTGGTGAACACAGACTGTGTGCAAAGTTTAATGTTTAGTTTGTATGCAGATAGAACATCAAGCCATGGGTAAACTTGCTTTATGTTCCTTTTCTTTTGACTATTCTTGTGAAAGACAACTGAAAAAAACCCCTGAATTACAGGCTGACTTGAGATCTGTATCTTATTTTGGATCACTTAAGCTACATCCCTGGATTTTTACTGCAGTATTCTACAGTTATTACAAACATAACAGATGGTCAGTGTACTTCCATTGCCATGCATATTCCTACAGTTGTCCTGAAACACAAATGCTTAGCAAAGCTTTCTGAGGAAGCTCTTCAGCTTGTGTGTTGGTTAAAAGGAAAAATAGGACTTATAAGCATGTACATCATAAAACAGCATAAAAATTAAATTTATCCAAGCAGTAAACCTGTCAAAGGAGAGAAACAAAACTCAACAAGGAGCCCAGTTCAGTGGCTCCTACCTACCTTTATATTATCTCTAGCACAATATTACTCTGAAGAAGTACCCTCTCACTATAGTTTCTTGAACTACAAAATTTCCACAATTCCCACACAATAAACAAAACCCAACTGCAGATACTTTGGAGGGAAATTAACATTAAAGAAAGCAGCCCTAACAAAGAAATACAGTACTATTCAGTGAGGAATGACACCCTACAATCAACACTTTCAGGCCATTCCATAGTCTAAAATCTGTGCTAATAAAAATCCCTCAGGAAAGGAAGCTGAAAATTCTTTTCTACACCTTAGGCTTGGACTCCACAAACACCATAGTGGGATCCACTGAGGTCACCTCTCAGCAGTTACTCTAGAAAGCTTGCCAGGGCAAAGTTAGTCCATGTCACCTCTCCTTGAACAGACAGCACATGGTATATGCATCACATCATCATCACTGTGGAGGGCTTGACACTAGAGTATTAGGAGACCTAAAGCCAGGTTCAGTGTCTCTGAAAAAGCTGAGTTTATAACACAGTTTTTTATGAATGTTTTGTCATCAAATGGCTTCCAAGCAGTTTACACGTCTAATATCAGAGAAGTCCTAAAAAGTTTAGTTTCAATATAAATCCTACATTTACACTGCATATAAAAAGCATACCCCAGTGAAGAATTTAACATGGTTTCTCCAAATCTGTCAGCTTTGAGTGCCAGAACTTAACTTTCAAGCCACACAATTGGGAGATGCATATGCCCACTAGTTGTGAAGATTCTGTGTTAACAATTACTTTACTTTTTGTTTCAAAAATAAACTATTGTTTCTGGAAGCTTTCTGTACATTCCCCAAGATCAGGAAAAAAAAAATTAGAAGGGAAGCTACAAACAAAATCTAGATGAATATATTTTCAGTGATGCACTTCACTCATGAGACATTGCTTATTTTTGCAAAAAACCACACTTCAGCTGAAGAAGAGCCATTCATCTCTGGCTCACATGCTACACAGCATTGCATAGTGAAGAATTTTCTTAACTTTTAAAAAGTGGGTTTTGCTAGCAACACTGTTCATGGATGGACCTTCATCCCTTTGGTCTCAAACAATTTGCCTGTCTTTGCAATTTGGAGAGAATTTGGTGGAAATCAGCTGCTAAAAGTCTCTGAAACTGGCAGTTGGAGAGCACCTCCTACAAACTTGGCTTCCCCCTCCTGCCCCCTCTTCTGGAAGTCACGACACACACCCTCAGGGTTCTTCCCCACAGTGACACAAGAAGTGCCATGTCCCTCACACAGTGCAAGGCAGCGTGACTCTGGAGAAAGAGATGCGCTCAAGTGGCTCTGCAGTGCTCAGAGCAAACTGCCTAGAGAAACATGGGATCTCACCTCATAATTGTATCCTGCTTCTCTGTCTCCACAGCATTTTTTGGGACATATCCACCCTCCCCCAGAGGATGCATCTGCACGTGATTGACAGGGACAAACTCTCACAGTGCCAAGGGAGCCACAGGCAACACAACAAATGACAGCTTCACTTTCAGTTTTCCAGGAATGTGCAAGAGAGGTTTATGCTGGCTCCACTGGGAGCTGTGCTGCAAACAGGCCTTTTACAGGACTGTCTCATGTCCCTGGGAAAAACACTTTATTTTCTAGCAGATGTCATGGGAACAGGTTAAGTGCAAGGATATTGGTATGTTCCTCCAATGCCCAGCAGAAGTTGGCTTCATGTCCTCGGGCTGTGGCCATGCCCTTACCCTTCTGCCAGCAGGGAATGAGGTAGTGGGGTGACACAGGGACCTCACTGCACCAAAGAGGATTTTTATCTCATGAACACAGAGGCTGGTTACAGGCTAGCTGGGATCACGGCCTTTTCCATCATTCTCATGCATTTCCTGCCTCAAAGGCTCTGTGACTGGAGAGGCCCTGAGGTGGCTGAGCAAGATTCCAAATCCCACTGTCCACCATCTCCTTCCCTCATGAGGCCATGCCTCAGGTGACTTAAGTGCCAAACCCTGATTTTTCAGGAAACTCAACTCCTTAAAAGTTCTGTGTAAAAGGAAAGCACAAGTGAGTGCAGACATTTAGCATGTCAGCTGAAGAAGGAAGGGAAACAGCCAAAGTTCAGTACACAAGGAGGTGTTGATTTACACACCTACACGCTTTCTGCTCTTACTGTGGCACCCCGTTTCCCTGTCCCCTGGCAAGGAAGGGCTGTCCAGGGTTGGTTCACAGCAATGGCCACTAGCCACCACCCCCTTCACACTGGGCACCAAATTGCTGCTTCTGGTCCCAAGTTTTGCCTGTCTTACTCTCAGCAGGGCATGAACTTGGGTTGCCTCCCTCTCCCCAGATGCTATTTTATGCAATTTCTAGGAGCCTCAGTAACTTTTGAGACCTCTTCTGCATTGTCAAACATGGCAGAAAACCAGCGAGCTGGTTTAAATCTATCCTGGTGAGGGAATGAGGTGAATTCACAGACAGTGTGATCACACAGCCTTATTTGCTTGGAAAATCAGGCTGAAAATCCCAAATAGAAACAGAAAAGCCTGTCAAAGGTTGTTTCTAAGATCTGCTGGAATGAGAATGTGGGTTATGAGGAAGAGCTCCAGGAGCTGGCATGCCGCCTCCCCCATCCCACATGCATGGCTGAAGGTCCCCTCACCAGCACTATGGGGCCTGCATCCCCCTTGGCCTGGCCCAAACCAGAGGGGGTTTGTGTCCCACAGGAGACCAAGCATTAGACAGAAAACGAGCAGACACAGTGAGGGAAGTTAACCAGGCCCTTCCTGCAGTACAAAAATCACATTCCTTCAGACCCCAAACCCCCAGTGTTCTCTCCAGTCAGGGCTGGGCTTTTTTTCCCAATACAAACAACAGACTTCCCCTTTTTAAAAATGAAATTCAGAACAAACCCCATCAGTACCCTGTGATCCAGAAGGCACAGAGGGATTTCCAGTTTTGCTTTCTCCAGCCCTCCACAGTCCCCCTCTGCAGAGTCACCTCCTCACACATATCCACCCTTGGCATTAAAAAGTAACAGGAAAATCCCCAGGACACAAGTGAGCCCCAATCACTGTCACCATGCACCTGCACTCCAGACAGGACAAAACACAAGGCACAATGCTCATTTGTTTCTAGTAGTACACAGATTTACTAGAAAAAACCTCACAAGTAAAAACAGGGTGAAGCTCCAGGCGTTCATAATCTGTTCAGAGAAATACAGCCACGCTGGCAGGGCTTCATTTGTTGTTTAAGCATATGGAGTCTCGGATCCCTAAACTGTCAGCAATTTCATTGGCATACATACAACTGACAAAACCACTCCACCTCTTTTGCAAAAATTCCCAGTCCTCCCATGATGTTCCAATTAGATTTGCTACTAATAACTGTCAGCTTTGCAAATAATTTCACATAATTCACTTGGGCAGAAATCTTCCTTATGAATCCATGACTGGGATTGAAATAATCAACCATTACTCACTTTCACACCATAACACTGCCACATTTCATCCCGTTAACTTTCCCTTCAATGCCCTACAGTGCTGCCCTAGTGATACTTTCCTATGTGTTTGTTGAATTACAATACACACAAGAACATGTGAAAGTGGGAGGACCCAGGGCAGCAGCTAATCATCTTTGGGTCCAATACAGCTTTCTTCACATCTGAAGGATTGCCCCCAGTCTTCCTTCTATATGGAACTGAGGAGAGCATGTCCACTCATTAACTCTGATGTTATCAGTCTATCTTCTTCCTAATCTGGGAAAATGATTGCGTAAGAGTCATGAATCTACCCTAGACCAGAAAAGAACAGATATTAAAACACGCTCAATGGTTCCATAAGCGCGATGAGTTGCAAATCTGACCTGTTTGTAATGGTAACATTTTTCTCTACTTCAACTCAGAGAAAATACATGTCAATCAGTGCAGCACGCAAAATTAAACCTTGGCCTAGCAATCAGAGACAAAGCAGTCAACAAAAGCAGAAGAATTCCTTTCATCTGGTTTTTGTTTTAAGAAATGCATATCCACTTTGAGCTTTAGATTGGGAAGCTTTTGATGTTGCAGGGCAATGGAAAGGAAACCTCTGCAAAAGTTTGCAGCTCATGCTCTGTTGGCAGAGGGCAAACTTTCCTTATCAGAGCAGGCACAGGACAGGAAGACCCCTCTTTGCCCCCAGATTGTAGCTGTGGCCTGGGATGCATTTATATTGTTACCTGCCCTGAACTATCACACAGTGGTGCAATACTTTTCTAGTAAGTGGCCACATTCCTTTTCAGAGGTGGGTGCAATGATTCATTTTCTATATATAGACTTGTCGAAGTACAAAATGCTTTTTTTCCCCCTTGTAGTTGTTCTCAACATATGCTTTTCCATTCCTCATTATTATGTTACTGAAACAGTATGCTGAATATTTATGAGACTGAAATACAAGTTAACTGTGCCATTCCTCATAAATGTAGATTTTAAAAGTTTGTCATCTTTATTGTAAAATTTTCATGGTTCAAAAGTAATCTAACGAGCATTCCTAGACAAATAATTTCCTCTACTAGTTTGTCAGGTCCAATTTAGTTGTTCAAGGTTTACAAGACTAAAAAAAAAAAAAATCCATCTATGTTTATATATAGTAATACATTACAATATAATAGAATCCAGTCAACAAGGTAAATCCCTTTTGTGTATTCTCCACTTGTCTGTAAACCATCTGCAGCTGGGAAGTTTCATTGTTAGAGGTCCTTTAATGAGATCAATACAAGCTATATCCACAAAGGATTAGTTGGCTCATACGCTATTGAAAGGCTCTTGGGTTCAGCAAACTGTTTTGGTTCTCATGTGCAGTTATGCCTAAGCATGCCCCTCCTTTCCCCCTCCAGCAATCCAAAACCTGGAAATGAAAGCATTCCCATTTTCCCTCAATATCAACTTACATACACAAAAATTCAGGCAATAAATAGATTCAGGGATTCTAAATTTATCTTCCGTGGATACTCTGGGAATGATGGGGAGTATGTAAAAGGGAAGCCTCTCTGCCAGATATTGCATTTCCTGTATTTATTAACTGACTTTTTCCCTGCTTTCCTTTGTGACTTATCTCAGGTCTAGTTATGCATTCAGCAGTTTTAGGTTTGGTTCCTGAGCAAGCCCAGCTGCAGTTGTTGCCACCTCATATCAACAGTACTTAATGGCTCTCTTGTACCCTCTACTCACATCCAAGAAGTCATAACTTCTATTTCTGGATAATAATAGGTACAGGTGAAAAAAAAATTACCAGACAGCAACAATAATTTTAAAAACACTCCCTCCACTTTCATCCCCTAGTGTAAAGCAGCAGAAGGACAATAAACACAGAGCTGCAGTGAACAAAAGTCTGCTTGTTTCTCTGGGGAAGAAAAAAACATCAAAATGTGCATTTGCCATAAAAGAAAACACTGCCTTTCTGGTTGTGTCTCAGCTCACATGACAGATACCAGTTGACATAATGCTGCAGTTATTTATCACACAGTTGTTTAAAGATGCCTCTTAATAAAACACAGTAATCACACAGAGTACCACAAATCCACCAGACCAGGAAAACTAATATTTACTCAATACTAAATACCTAATGTGCATGCAAGCCTCTGAGGAACCAAATTTGGTTACTGCTTTGCTACTTGGAAAGCCAGAGCTTCAGAGAAAATAGATTATTTGGATTTTTTACCAAGCTATTCAGCTTTACATTTTCCATCAAACAGCCAGTCACAGCACACAAGTTTTCTGTTTCCAGAAATACTGTGCATTTCAGCATATCAAATGCCAGTAAAATGGATTTTTACCTTTGCATTAGGTTTGCATTGGTTTAGCACTCACGCAGAAACAGGAGAGAGAAAGGGTTTGAAGAACAAAGCAGACCTTGACCCAAGTCATGCCTGTGCACCAGGAGGTAAGGAAGGAGCTGGAGGAAAGCAGGGTCCCTTGCTGCACCCTTTATCCTTTGCTTACAGGCCTCTTTTCCTGCCCAGGTGGCATTTCCTGCCTTGCCTTTGCAAGGGACAGCATGAAGAAGCCTTCATCCACTTTTCATCTGTTTATTTAATGAATTTACACAGTCATACTCTGGCCCTACATATACCCCATAACCTTTAATGTTAAATTTTTTAAAATGTATTATTAACTGCATTTTTTATCACTCAGAGAGAAAAGTATTACTGAGAGACAGCTTTCCTCTCAGAGCAATTTTTGTGCAGGTAGACACTCTAGCACAGTGCAGGGCTGTGTTAGAACTCCAGAGCTAGCTTGTATCCCAGGAAAAGGACAAACAGATTTTTTGTGGTTTTTTTGCTTGAGGAAATGGCTCATTTTCCACTCACCACTCAGTGTTGCTTTGTACAGCAGTGGGAAAACCTGAATTTGAAGAAATTGCAATTCAACTGAAACAGGCAATAGCCAAGGCAAAAATCTTCACATACATTATTTGCTCAGTTCTACCCATTAGGCAAAGATATGAGCTATAAACAGCAGGGAGGAAGAATGCTGCTTTGGGATACTGGGAAATACAGTGCCACTAAATGCAATGGGCTATACATGGATAAAACCCATAGAGTTTCTGCACACACAGTTATGTGATCTAAGTTACCCTTTCTTACTCAGAAGAGAGATCATGAAACTGTAACGTGGAATTCTCTGAAAAGCACCAAATTCAATGCTTGGGGATGGTAAAAGAGAAAAACAGTGTCAGAGGTGATTACAGAAAAAAAAGAGATCATCTTCTCTGCATATAAACTGAGTTTTGCCCGTATCTTCATTAATGGGTGCTGTTCTGAAATGGATTTGGGATAATTAGAAAAAGACAGGGAGAAGGAAGACATAAATAGCAGAGGTACAAACCAGCTTTTTTATACAAGATTACCCAGATGAGGGCTTTGCAGCCTGCAAGAGAGATCACTGTGGAGAAGAATATGATTATGCTCTAGTATCAGGAATAGCACAGAGACAGTGAGCAGGAACAACTGTTCTCATGATGCAAGAAATAGGGGGCACCAAATGAAATGGTCGGACAGTTAGCTTAAAACAAGAGGGGCCAATTTTATTTTTTTTATTATACACTACATAATTAAGTTGTGGAACTTATTGCCACAGGATGTTTTGAAAGCCAAAAGCATAAATGGATTAAAAGAAAAGCAATTAGAGAAATTCATGGAAGAAAGGTCCACCATGGGCTATTAAATACAATGATGCAGATACAACCTCTGGCTAAAGCAGAACCCAAATGGCTGGCTGCCAGAAGCTGGGAAAGAATACTGCTGCTGCTGCAGCTGCTCTACACTGGCCAGCAGCAGATGCTTTGGGAAAAGAAAGTGAAGGGCTGAGCTCTGGTCTGAGTCACGGAAGGTCTTTTCTGTAGCCCAGTGTAGCTGTTTCAATGCTATTCTGAAATGGACTAATTTGTCTTTGATAATCTGATGCTTATTAATATCCAAATTTAATTCTTTCCCTATACCACAAATTAACAGAAATTTTACAAAGAGCAATTATTTAAAGTAATATGATTACCTATACTTCATACCTTTTGATTTTCTTTTATCTGGGCATTGTTACATGACTTAAAAGCCACTTCAGCTAAACCTACTGCTGCATGAAATTTCATGTCCATGACAAAAGCTTTCTATGCCACTACAATAATGCTTCCATGTTGAAACCAGAAAAACATCTTGCTAAATGCACAACAGTTATTGCTTGGAGGAAGAGAAATGTATCAAAGCAATGAAAGGCCCCATCTTCTCTCATATATATCAGTATAAACTAAATCCAGTGCAATGAATTTCCATAAATCAGCAGTGCAATAGAAGGGCAGGATCACCTCCTAAAAGCCATTAAAGACATGTTAGATTGTCTCAACAATACAAATTAACAATTGCATTCTTGCAAGTTTCTCTAAGGGCAGTGCAAATATGCAGAAAAATCCATTACTGAAATAACAGCTAATCAATAATTCAGGGCTATGCAGAAATGCATATGCACGAGGCAACACAAATCACTGCCAGCTTCTGGAGTTCTTCTTATTCTGCTTTAATGTTTCCCTAGCATAGCTTTAGAATACTGAGTTATTCAGGTGCTTAAGGAACAAGATGAAGCAATTTTATCAAAGTGAGATTTGTTCCGCCTCTGCATTTTCAAAAAACAGGGAAGATGAGATTCAGGTAGGTGGACAAGCTTGAAGTGAGAGTGATTTGCACTAAATCTTTTACAATTTTGTAAGAGTTTTCAATATTTGAAAAGTGCCCATTCCACTTCTCTTTTAGACACTCCTCACAAAAGAGGCTGGAGAGGGCCCTGTTCTCATGCATTCCACAGAACATTTGTGGGGGAAAAGTACATACTGAGAAAATAGTTAAACAAAGGAAAATGTTATATCACCCCAAAGGGATTGCTCTTAAAATCAAGATTCACATTCAAAAGACTTAGCATGACTGGCTTCTAAAGCAAGTCCATTAAATAAGCTGTATTAGATAAGCTATTAGATATAAAACAGGGAGCTTAACCCCAACTCCACCTTCTCTGGTTCTTCTACCTGGAGTATAAGGTCTGTGTAAGCTCTGTGAAGGGGTGGTTGTACACTCCCCTGCTTCGAGAGGGCTTCAAGCTGCAGACCTTGGATGCAGAGGGGAGCATTGGGGCAACCAGCTCCCAACCTCCAGAGGCAGATGCTACTCTGACACAATACTGTATGTTTTCTATAGCTAGTGGATAGATGCCCTATACTCACTCTGATAGTGGTGTAGAGCTCTTTCTCAGAGGCTGCACTTCTCAAAGTTACTTGCAGGGGAGAACTGGAAGCCCCACAGCTGCACTGTCAGTATGGTCCTATTGCTAAAATTCCCAATGCCCACAGAGCATCATGGGGTTTCCTGTAGCATCTTTACAGCTAAGAGAAACCAGGTTCTGCCTCGTGCTGAAAAAATCTCTCATCCAGATCAAGGTGATTCAAATATAATGAGCTCTTAATGCTGGATGAAAAACTTGTAGTAAGGGACCATAGGAAAGGCACAACTTCAGCTTCCACTCCATCTCTGGGTAAAACAGCTCAGTTACCATGGGAACACATCTTCCCACAGTACCACAGTCTCCCATCTACCATGATCAATGTGATCCAGCGCCTCAAAACAACCCCTGCTTTGAACAGTTCCCCCTCTCCTCTTGCACAAGTACACAGAATCATGCATGCACATACAGGGCAGGCACAGAATGACTCTGTGCTGCTACTGGTTGGGATGCACAAGTAGAACAGAGCCAGAACTATGCACTAAGTGACGGAAAAGCTCAAGGAAAATGCTTTATATTTTCACCAGCTGGTGTCAATCTAAGGCCACTTGAGCCACAGCTTCTCCAAAGGAAATCAAAGGATGCTAGCTAAGGAAAAGCAGCTTGATAAGCTGCTTTACACATGCCAACCTGGTTCTTGCAAAGGAGCCTGAAACGTTCTCAATTGACCATCACCATAATAATATGGGGTTTTTGTTGTTTGGTTTTTTTTTTTTTTTATTTCTAGACAACTAGGGTAAATCTGTGGGATTTTGGAGCAGCAACCTTCCTCTGAGACTGTCACATATTAGAGCAAGAATGAGTGAAGTATTTAAATTCATGCAACTTCCTGTTTTAAACACACATCAAGCCCTATTTGTAACAAGCGTGGTTTACCTGGAAGCTTGGAAATGTGGAGGAGGGGTAATCCATGGCATGCTGGATCCAGTTCATTTAGGACTGTACATCACACATGTGACTAGGTCAAGTGGTGAGAAACAAGAGATTGCCTATGCTTCCACTTATTCATCACAGTGAAAGTTTTTTCAAAACTTTTTCATGTCAAATGGTAATAAAGTGTGTGGACAATTCAAACTTAAAAAGAAGCCATTCAGGGAATCCTTACAGAAAATGATGATTCCATATCAGTAATTGTAGTGATATGTAGTTGATTAGCTATCTATCTCCAGACCTATAAGCACTCAAACTATTAAGCAGGAATCAGTCTGATCCTAGACAATAGGGCAGGAATCCAATGATGGGGAAAAGTTACTTTATCAACAAATAGATGTCAAATTTAACAACAGTAGTCTATGACCCCTTTCATGGCTGGGCCTCAGAGCACTTTAATGACATTAATTAGCCTTTTGACATAGTTCTAATAGTCATTTTATGAGCACAGGACAATTATGTCCACTTTATGGGCACACAGTAGTTAAGTGGCATGAACGAGGTCAAAGGAGAGCTCCAGTATCCAGCCACCAAATCTATCCAGCAACTCACTCCACTAGTAATATATTTAATATATTATATTAAATATCATATATTTATCAGATCAGTTCCCATGCTTGGGTGGACAATCTGAGTGAGGTTTCAAGGATCTGATATTTCCCACAAATAGACAGCCAGGAACTGCAAAGCATGCCCATAGTGTAAATCTACACCAACATCCCACTGGATGGCAAGTCTCAGAACCAGCATTTGGAGCCTCAGAAGTCCTGTTTCCCTATAACTGAAGTCAGTATTTCACGGAGACAGATACAGATACCACAGTGCATTCATTCCCTCCCTCACCTGCAACCACTGACTAGAACTGAGAGACCATAACTAGTCAACACCACTGCAAAACTCAGTTTTGCATAAATGATTGTCAGTGAACCGTATCTGAGAGGAGGAGGGGTGTTACCACAGCACGAGGAATGAGCCTTAATAACACACTTCTACTAAAGCAGGCATAGGCACAAAGAGCAGCTCTGCTCAGTCTATCAGTCACAGGCAGGTGTTTTCCTCTCCTGCAGAGCTGAGAAGGAGCAGTGATCAAGGCACTCAAATGTGTAACATGTTCAGTTCCACCACCAGCTTGTGGTGTGACTTTTCACATGCTACTTTACCCTTGTGTTTGCTCCTTCTTTAATAAAAACTGAGAGAACAACTATTTTTCCAAATTCAGCCTGCTCTGCTTTTAAGTTTGGGAGACAAGCTCCCTCAATTCAGCCACTCAATAGGCATGGAGCTGCACAGATCAAAGACATCTCCATTTTTTGAAAATGCTGTAACCAAGTAATCAAAAATCATACCCAAATATGTTCTTTTTGCTTGTTTGCGGTGGGGTTTTTTTTTTTTTTTGATTGTTTGGTTGGGGTTTTTTGTTGAGGTTCATAAACTGACTGCTCTATTATTATTAGCTTTAGATATCCAGATCTCTTTTTGAGGTTCAGATCAATTCAAAGGTAAAGACATGGCTTCAAAACAAAACAGAAAATGTAATTTAAATCTCCTCTCAGCTGTTTTTCTTCTTAGACAAACCTGAATGAACTTGTGAATGAGTTCATCAGCTCCATCTCAAAACCAGCATTTTCATTTCTCCTTTTTGAGCTCAAGAAGCTAAATAACAATTTTTCTAATTTTACCTGTCTACTTACAAAGAAAACAAATCAGTATTTTGTTACAGAATCACAGAATCACTAGGTTGGAAGAGACCTTTAAGATCATCGAGTCCATCCCAGGGCCTAACACCTCAACTAAACTAAACCATGGTGCTGAGTGCCACATCCAATCTTCTTTCAGGTACATGTGATGCAAGAGCTATTGTGTAGTTGCACCATGTGGAGATTAGGAGCATTTTAATGCATCACAGCTGCCCCAAGCTCTCTCAGAAAGATTAGATGCTGATATTTTGCAATTGTAAATACATGACATGCCACAAACCCCCTTCCTCAATACTGCCTGTAAGCACTGACTAAATAACAGGATCTGGGGTGCATTTGCAGGTATGCAGGGTGCAGAAAGTGCTCTTTGATTGACACATTGGAAGGAGGACTGAACACTACTATATAAGAACAGAGCACCTTCTTTTTATCCTTGCAAATGCATCTCAGGTTGCTTAACCAACAGGACTGCTCTTTGCATGGGAAGATTATCTGTTTATTTAGCCTGCTTAAATTCTGTAACTAACTGAGAATTATAACTTCTTTTCTCCTCAGCAAACATAGAAATTGATGGTGTAAATACCAGCCAGTTTTACCCATAGCAAAAAGTGTAAGAAAGGAGCAAGACTTGAACAAAACCTTTTTGCAAGCACAACGACTGCCCCTCTTGGTGAAGAGGCAAGCTCAGAACTTCCTGGTAGCCATCAAGCTTATCAACATCCAGGGAAGAACAGCTGTGAGAGCAACGATTTGAGCAAACAAAGGTGCGAGAAAAACTCATTAGAATAAACTACTTTCAGTTCCCTTGGGGACACTCCACACTGTCCTACCATTCTCAGGTTTTCTTTCATTCTGTAACCACCAGTGACTGCTCAACTTATCCTGGTGACACCATGCCACAAGGTTCAAATGCCTCCCCACTACTCTGAACTGGCACAAAACATCAAAACTAGGCCATCATTTCCCCAAATTAGAGAAAGGCAGGGCAGCAGGGAGGCAAAAGGATGTACAGGGTGGCAGGTGCTTCCAGGATCTTCCTGTAGCCTGGTGAGTGGAGAGATTTCAGCAGATGAAAGCCATTCCCTACTCTGCACTGTCATCTTCTACACAAATCATGCACAAACAAGGGAACAAAAGAGATGTGTTTGTTCCAGTTCTATTAGAAACACAAAGACATTGTTTTGGTGGACAATTTGTTTGCTCAGGAAAACTCGGCTCAATTGCAGGAGTAGCAATCGCTGTGAGGTCCGGCAGATGATTTAAACAGATAAAGCTAAAAACCCCCCATTCAAATATCATAGGCCTTATTTTTATCATCACAGAGAAGTGATCCTGGTTTGCTTGTGCAACTTTTCCATGTAAAATAATAAACATGAAAAGACAAAGCTTCCCTTTAGATTAACTTGTACAGTCAGTAACTGTGTTCATAAGATGCTGCACCCACAACAGATATTCATCTTTCTTGGAAATGGCACTTGCACTAATTCTTCTGAAGTCTTGGTCATGTACAAACAGCATCCACTGGCTTGGCTTTGTCTATCTTGTGGCTTAATCCCTAGCTGACACATTATGCATGGATGTTTTACATTGTTTCTATTTCAAACTTTCCCAGCAAAAATGCACAAAATCTTGAAAAACAAGCACTTTTTTTAGAAGTTGTTAGATGTATTCACTTATAAAGAAAAAGCAGTCACATCTGTGCTACATGAGATGCGTTAGAAGGCCAAGATGTAATTATCTCATTGGTGGTTTAAATATAGCTTTTACCAGAGAGAGTTCATCTTCACCCATGCTGTAAATTGGGTTAATTTTTCAGCATGCCAAATGGCAATTTGTTCTCTTAACATGAATGGCTTTAGTAGCATCAGCTGCAGCCTCACAATATTAACATGTACCCTTTAGAACTCTGAAAAATGAATTATTCACCCTAACTTCAACAACTGCTCCATTCTCAAATCAAACAGGCAATATTAACCCTAAATTATTCTGCATTAGAGTAAGTAAGAGCTATCTGAAACAGAGATGAAGTCAGTATTTACTCCACTGAAAAATCAAGCATCTGTTTAGACATGCAAGTCTGTGACAGTGTTACCTACAGGAGCAAGAAGTGCTGAGTTGTAATGTGCAAAATTTTGCAAAGTTAAAATAGCATTGGCTTAGCCCACATAGGATACAGCAAAGGATGTGTTTATTTAAATGAATTGCAAAATTCATGGTGGAATAGTTGGCAGGTACTTCCACAAACATAACAGAAAATATAGAGAGTTTGAAGAGACATAGCTAGTCTGCATTTCTGACAAGGCAACTTTAAAACAAACTCTTATTGATTTCAGTGAAAGTTCTGTGATACAACAAAAAAACAAACAAGCCATCAAAAAACCAAAACAAACAAATCCCAGAAGGGTTTATCTCTTTTTCTCTCCTGTGTCAACCCACTTCTAAAACACTATTTTCTAAAATGGAAAATTTTTCTACATATTTTTCTTGAAGCTGCCCTATTCAGTTTTTCCAATATTTTATCCTGGTTTTTTTAGAATATATTTACATTTGAGAGCTAGACTACTTTTATGTACAGTAAGCTGAAATTACTTAACTCTACATAAAACAGTTAATAATCCTACCTCCAGATACATGATGTCTCAAAAATATGTTTGGAAACCATTTTCAAGGACAAGCTTTACTGATGAAAAAAGCTGATGAAACTAAAGCTATTCCAAAGGCACTACTTAGTATCAGGTAAACCTGAAAAGTTTCAGATTCCCTTTCCCACATTTCCACCTACAGACATGTACACCTCCATGGGTCTGTACAAGTGTGCAGAGGCACATCAGGTACACCAGCTTCTCAGAAATCCAAGAGCTGTAAAAGTGAAATTACATGATTACACAAAGGCTTTCCCTTCTTAATCCCACTTGATGCTTTGTACATGACACAACTGTAAAAAATTAGACATCCCACAAATTCTGACATTTCATCCTTCCTAAGGAGCCAGGAAGAAAAGAAGATTGACTCCGAAGTGTGCACTTGGACTTTCTCCCAATTCCTGTATTTCTGACCTCTAAGAGAAAGACAATGCAGGTATTCCAAGGGTGTGATGGAACCACACGTACCTTGCACACCCTGTCCTATCTTTCCTGTTTAACGTTCTGTATCTCCAGTATGAGCAGGTTCCACAGGAACTGTGAGGAGCAGAGGTACTATGACCTCTGTTGGAAGGACTGGTGGTGCACCAGCTTCCTCCCAGACAGAAGCAGATACAAACCTGTTGCCAACACACTGCGGCTGCCAGACTGGTCTGGAAGGATGAGGGCTATCTAAGCTATTCTGTTTGTAAAGCCACCTTCATCTGGGAAGAAGGGGAATTAATTCTACAAAAAGACAATTGGTAACATACGGTCAATTCGGAGCAAAGCAGCAGTGCAAACTTCAAGGATAATTATTGCTGAAGTGAAATATCTCTTTCAGGAGAGTCCCCTATCAGCCCTGCCTCCTCACACACAACACTTCAATCTTTTCATGTTTCTCCTGCCCATCTTTCCCTGACTACAGGTAAGTATATATTTACACAAAGACTAGCAACAATAGGCCCTCACTGTGACTTAATGAAAGGAAATTTAACTTTAGAGTCTGAGTAATAGCCAGAAATAAAATCTGGTTTAAATATTATGGTTTATTTAGCACTCCTCTAATTCAAAATGTAGTGCCCTATTTACAACCTAATTAGAAAGTTTTATAGTTTTAAAGGAAAGCTATTCCCATTAGGAGGTCATCAACAACACAAATCTTGTGCAGATGTCTGTAAGACACAAGCTGGCAGCATCAATCACCTGTCTTCACTGTCAGTATAGTTAATAAATTATTACTATAGTACACAAGTTGAGCACAAAAGAAGCAGATTTAACCTAGAAAACAATTGAAAGAGAACAACTGAACCAACAACCAACATCTTCCTCAGACCCCTGAATAACAACACAATTAACAAAAACCTCAAAGTTCTACCTTTTGTCTTTTGTTGGCATCGTTTGTGATAGAACAAATTGATGTAAGATACTGACAGGTCTATAAAATAAACCTGCACTGTCCACCAAAAGCAGGAGCAGTTTTAAAGCCTCTCCTAGGCTATCTTGACTTTGCAACTGTCAGTGAATACACTGTCAATACATAATTCCTTCTAGGTCTTTGAAAAATATGTTAATTTAATCTATTGACCTTGGAAACCCACCAGGAACACGAGACGTGTGTGAGTGAAAAGCCCAGTCTCTAACCTCTCTGTAATGCTTCTTTGGGTTTGATCCTCCCACCCACAACCATCTGAGCTTGCCAGACATAAAACCAGACTGGCTGCCTTGCATTTTCCAGCCTACTTCCTAGGGGATAAGAAACTATCTTTGCAGAGTCTGACAGTGGGGTGATCCCTGTGAAAGGTGAGTTACACTGATAGAGGTGTAGCTGCTTGGGTACTGTTCTCACACTCTACCTATGATGCTAAACAGTCAATCAGATCAGGCATCTAACACCCAGATCTTCTTTTGGGTCACAGAGCTCAGCATGCACACAGTCCCCACAGGCAATAAAGGTGTGCCTAGGAGCTCCCCAATGAAAGTCCCCTCAGGCAACACACTCATTTCAGTAACTTGAAATGACAGACCACTGCACTGTAGCTACAAATCATCTGCACCACGCTGAACTGTAATTTTAGCCTATTTCTTTGCAATGCATCTGGGTCTCTGTAACAGAACCATTTTGTATCAGCAATTGCATGTGGGAGGAGGTGTGGGCAAGTGGACGACAGGTGCAGTATAATACAGCCATAAACTATGTAGTGATGAAGTTGCCCATAAATAAAAAAGGCCTTCAGGTAGCCATATTTCTCAAGAGCAATGACAATCAATCAGCCTTAAACAGATGACCTGAAAACATCTCTTGCATTCCATTTTATCTACTTCTCTCAATATTTTTCTTATCCTCTATTCTGAAAAGGAATATCTTAAATCCACTGTCCCAAGATCATCAAACTTTCCAGTGAGCAAATAAACAGTGAGTGCACACTCAAGACATAGAAGGGGAAATAAGACAAGAGGCAACAGGCAGAAACTGATGCACGGGAAGCTCCACCTGATTATAATACCTTTTTTACTGTGCAGGTGACTGAGCACAGGAACAGATTGCCCAGGGAGGGTGTGGAGTCTCCCCCACTGGAGATATTCCAGAACTGTCTGGAGACAATCCTGTGCCATGTGTTCTGGAATGACCCTGCCTGACCCAGTGTGGTCCCTTCCAACCCTATCCATGCTGTGACTCTGTGAAATGTGCCCACAGGGCCTCCAACGAGCAAGATCTGTGAGCACACCTTCACACAAAGATGAAATTGCAGTTTAAGGCGAGCTACCTGTTGCAGACTGAGACAGAACAGCAACTCTTTCTGATCTCTGTGTTACAGAACATTTGAGGGCCTTCTCAGTGCAAACTAGTATGCACAGAAACACTGGAATTATGTCCCCCCGAGCATTATGCTTCCAGTGCCAGGGACTGTTCTCCCAGTCTGTTTCATTTGTGTTCCCAGCTTGAATTTCTGTCTCTTTGGTTATTCCAGTTTCAGTATTTCTAAGGTTATTCTCCCTCAGAAGGTTAATCTATAAAAAGCCTTGATTCTAGAATGAGGCATAGCTTTAAAGTGCAACACCTATTATTTCAGAACATGAAATAAAATCATCTGCTCTTACAAAGTACTTTTGTACAATAACTGCTTGGGTCAGCTTCCTGCAGAAGAACTTGCTGTGGTTTTACAGGAAAGAATAAGATGAAGGAAAGCATCCCTTCCTTGTGCCGTAAGAGATTTCTTTACACCCCAGTTCAAATTAGTTCAATTTTGAGTGTCACAAAACTTTGGCTGTGAAGGGATATCAACTCTTAGAATCTGCTTGTTGCAATGAGAAGCATCACCATCCACAGCTACTTGTCACCAGGCCTTTTCTGGGTATCACAGGAGAAAAACCTGGGAGCAGTAGGGCAACAGTGGCAGCAGGTACCCCATCTTCCCTTGGACAACAGGACATGGAGCCCACATAGATGTTTTCCACACCCTCCAAGGCAAAGGTGGTAAACACACAGGTGGGAAAAATCCTGCAAATTACCTTTAAACTGTTTGGATGCTGCCAGCAGCACATGCAGACCAGCCCCTAACTTAAGCCCTGGAGAGCTTGCAGGGGTTGCTGCTGTGCCTTCCCTGAGGATGCATCCCCTAGGGTCAAGGCAGGTGAACTGCACGGGCAGAGCCGTGCTGTCCTTGAACTCCAGCCCTTCCCAGTGCTGCAGCACTGCGGGTTCAGGTGGTGCCATCGGGTGTTAGCCCAAGGTACTGTCCATCTACGGAGCACACTGCACACATCCTGCCCTGCAAAGCAGCATCACAAGGCCTGCCCGGGGAGTCACTGAATGGAAAAAACAAAGATGACCCTTGGCAAAGATTTTGTGCTTCCCACAGGCCTTTCCCCTATACATTAAGTCATGCTGTCCCCTTCAGAAGTCAAATAATTTAGTTTTTCCGACACAACGCCCTGGCTATTCATCCCCCTGCATTATACTCCCATTTCTGCAAAGCTAGTATTTTGCCTTTTTTATTTCCCTCCAGATGTTCCCTGGATCCTGACGAAATCCCAGGTCCTCACCCTTTCAATCACCTCTTCCTCCTCAGCAGAGAGGCTGGGACATCTCTCACGTTTGACCTTGCCCCTACACAAATATGCAGCGCTGCTTTGTTTCCCTTTTATGGTGTCTCTGCTTATTGCTGATGGTGGTAATTTTAGTCTGTATCAAATCACAGCTAGATTGCTATCCCATAATGTTTACAGTCTCCTGTAATGTATATTTTGGAAATGCTAATGAAAACAATTTTTAAAGAAGAGAAAGGAATGGCATTCAAATTGCTCACAGAGCATGAAGAAATAAAACCCCAACTTGTCAACATTAGCTGTGAGTCTCTAACACTATCCTTTCTTATTTAATGGCAGTCACAGGCTCCCATGGGGAAAAAACCACTTCGGAGCCTTGTGAAAATCACAACACATTGTTTAGATTTGAAGTTTTATAGGGTATGGGCTTTGAACCTGTCCCTGATACCAAATCTGATCACTGTTTGCACATGAGAAGATGGTTTTAATCAAAAACTGGAATGGTCTTTCCAAGAAGCAACGCATGCACTGAATACAGAAGCTTTTCCAGGGAATGCCACAAACACCTGAGAAGAAGCAAAAGATACAGCTATGGCTACAGATCAGCTGGATCCTGCACTCTGCTGCCTTTGAAAAGAATGCCCTACACAAAGGCACAAAATTGGTTACATTCTCCTCTGCACAGACCTCAAACCTCATGTTTCAGTCTAAATTAACATAGATCTACAGTATTGTACTCTTAAAGAAAACTAATGAACTGTTCTGTATTCATCTTTCTCATTACAGATCTGTTACTGCTTATCACATTAATAATATTCCAGCTCTTAAGGGGGAGGGGGGAAACCCTGTGCCAGAGTTATCTTAAATTCTCACATGCACCTAAACACTAAGTTAATCAAATAGCAATAAGTCATACAAGTGACTTTTAAGCTGCTAACACAAGATGAACCCCAGCTTTGCTGTGCACAGGATGAAATTTTTAATCGTGTTCTCTCTAGCCGTAATCACTGATAAGGCTTTTGCAACAGTTTTAGAAAGAAATTGATGTAATTTGGCAGCATTATGCATTATTCTGGATGTGAAATAAGGGCAATATTTCATCCTACATCCATAATGAGAAGCAGTTCAGAATTCAGAGCCTAAGGGTAGGACAAACTAGATAGACTTTGTGTCACCTGTTGGCACTCCTGCCTGTGCTCTTTTGGCTGCTCTGACCTTTGGGCCCTTCCAAATTATGGTAATCATGTGAGGGTATCCCATGGGCCACAGCACTGCTCAGAGGCTGTGCTGCATTAGGGATTGTAGATGTGTCTAATCATATCAGCACTGCCTGTAAAATCACTGCCCTCTGAAGCTTTTATGCTGGAGGGATCCTGCTGCAGCCACACATAGAATTAGAGCATTTACAGTCCCTGCTAGCAGTTTAAGATTGGAGGACTGTCAAAGGGCAAGGTTTTCACCCAAAAGAGCCAGCAAAATGGCACTTAAAAACACCATGCAAAGTGCTCAGGCTCATTCAGTCTGCCACTCCAAGAACAACACGAAGCTACAGTTAAAAGCTGATAACTATGCATTAGGGAGTACAGTCATACCTATCCCTATCTATGCAAAGCTGACAACATGTATGCAAGCTGCATGTACACAACCACAGCCTTTCTGGGCTAGATACTTAATTAAATTTATTGTTAATGTGGTTAAAAAAAGCAACAGTCCCAGAAAATCTTGTCTCCTGAGGCAGGCAGATGCTCATTTCTCATTCTGAGTTAATACAGAATTTGGAGAGCCTGAAATCAGCAGGTTTCTACTGCACCAAAATTAGTTGTCACCAGAACTTGCAAGTCGCATCTTCAGCAGGACAAGAAAAAAATCAAAAGAGGTTATGGCTAAATACATTAGACAGGCATCTGGAACTGGCACATCTGAATGCATTTCACTGTCACCAAGGTTTTTGTTATACCAGTGGCTGCCATTTGCCTTCTGGAGAGAAATACAAGCAAAACCTTCTCCCGTGTCCACAAGAAGCAGCTCTGACAAAGGAGGACTGTGAAAAAGGTCTTCAGAGGTGTACCAGGACTGAGCTGGCTCTGGACCTCACCAGCACCAATGGATTAAAGAAGGCACTGGACTGGTCACTGAACAGGTACTCCTGAAAATCAGCTCTGCCAACAACTCCAGGCAAATCACTCTTGCTGATCATAGTCTCTCTCCTCTATTTCATGTGTAAAAATGACAGAACATACACAACTTCTCTTTAAATTTAATTTGTTGCTGACAGTGAAGATTCAGAGCCTAGATTTCATTAGGGTCTTGAGGCACTCAAGTGACAACAGCATGGTGTTTGGAAATCATCCTTGAAGCACAATAGTGATCGTTTCTACCCCAGTGAACCCTTAACAGGGCTTCCATATGCTCAATAAGTTTACCTGTCCAAAGTTGTTACCATCCCAGAGTTATTCTAGATTCATGGACTGTCTATGAATCTTTGCTATCTTGATCAGCTGAAAGGCTTGAAATTAACAAGATTGGTATTAAGGGTTTAATTTGGATTAGAAATAGATCTCAGTGTCTACTTCAAATACTGTGGCATCTTTTCTAAATACAATAAGTGATATCTAATCTTACCTTTTTCTTAGGTGTCCTTTATTCAAACGAATTGTCATTCATTAAAACTTCAAACACACATTTTCCCTGACTATCAAACAATTTCAATTCTCTAGTCAAAAGGATAAACACATGCAACATATAATCACTGGGTTTTGCCCACTCTGGCATAGATGTAGCTAATTAGATCACTAGAGCAGCAACTTATTCAAAGTCAAACTAATTTCTCAAAGATATCAAACAGCAATTTCTAAACAATGTGAAGACTGCAGCTTTCATCTCCAAAGATCATAAACACAACTGGAGAGAGAAACTGACATTTATGAGGGAGATAGAGGGGCTTTTCAAGTGTTCAAAAGTTGATGGATGATGTCTGACCTTAGCAGCACGGATCAGTCAAAAATGATAGCATTTTTAACTTGTTTAAAACCACAGACACATGAGAAACCATAAGGAGTCTCAGCTGTGGGACTTTTCCAAGGTGATTAAGTTTCCATGTTCATTTAATGTGACAAGCAGCTACAAGATTCCTAATATCTGAATACATTAAATCTATCTACTTTAAGATAGATAAAACTCAGCAAGGTGCAAACGGAGTTAGGCTCCAATAAATTTTTCTGAACAACATTTATTTTTTAAAACTTCAGAGCTTTTAGAATTTGTGACCTCCAGGTTGGTTTAGTGTCTAAGAAATTAGCTCCCGGAAGCTCACAGTAAGTAGTTCTTCCTATATAAATAATGCAACTTGATAGAGCAAGCAACATATACCAAAAAAAAAAATCATTCTTCTAAAGGTTTTATACATTTAAAAGTCCCAACCAACTCTGTATGTCACCAAAACAGGATTAGTATTGTTTCTGCAGAGGTAAAAAAAAATTGCTTCAAGATATTAGAGATCAAAATGAAGATTATTACATGCTGAAATACATGGCAGGCTTTCTGAAGACCTGTGAAATCTCAACTGTTCCATTTATTTTCATGCAGTGTGGATCTTTCCATAAAATGGAAACTGCAGTGTCAAATTCCTGCTTGCTAGTTTGAGGTTTTAAAGGAGATATGTCAATTATACAGTTATTTATTTAGGAAATACTTCTTTGGATGAACACAAAAATAAGCTTAAAAGGCATTACTCCATTTTGTGGATTTGAATACAGAATATTACATTACAAGATTTATGGTAGTTATACCCAGTAGTAAGATACTTCTCTTTTCTGGGTGCTCAGATAACTGTCTACCTCCTCATCTTTTCCCCTAGTTTCCCCATTTCTCCGCATTTCATTTCTGCTTGCCCCATTTTCAAATGTCCTTGTTTAGTCGTCTGCCCTTTCTTCACAACCTTTTCTTCTTAATTTTTCACTTCCTTATGCCAGAAGTACCAGTACATAAGATCTTTCAATGAGAAGCACAGCTGACTGAAAAGCTGCTAAAACCCAGAAGCTCCAAGAAGCTGAAAACCACAATATCAATACATTTCTAAACAGACGTTTTGGACAGTGGGCAATGAGAAGTTCTGGGAGTAGATTCTAATCCACTACCTATCCCTTGGAAAAGACAGAATAATAATGATGGAGCTTGAATCCACCCTTAACCTTTGCCCTCCACTTCCACACTTTAAATCACAATCATCACAGTTACCACCAAGTATTGCTTTAACTGCAGCTGCAAACAGTGCTGTTTCAAGCTCATATCATTCTTTGAGGCAAACACTCTACTCTGGGCTCCTTAAGTTTGACAAAGTTCATTTTTCCTAAGCATTTTCTGGAACTCATCACTGGGTAAAAATAGTAAAGAGTTGGCCTGAGGAGCATTTTTTCCTGCCTGTTAATGTATTTCCTGCTAGCTCTGTCTTGTGAAGTTAAACATGTCTCAGAAAGGAGCCTGTGCTAAAGAAGCTTCCAATAGCTCATCAGTTTGAAGCAGACCTAGTATTCATTTCATCTGACAAAGTATTGCCCGTGCCTTGAGCAGAGCAGCAGCCTCTTTATCACATGGTGTATGAAACATCTGTACAGCAAGGCCGAGCTGCTCCTGCTGCGTTTATTATTTCGGTCGCTTCCCAGGCAAAATTAACTGCTTTGTCACCATGTTCATTTTGACTTCCCCACAGATTAAAGCCATCAGCAATCACTCCCCATCCCTGCAGGCCTTCCAGGGCAGTGGACTGTTTGTTCCCACACTATCTTCATGAGGTGGAGTTGTGCCACTGCTGATGTAAAGAGCTGGTCAGTTTTACAGCGGGCGTGTTATTGTCTGCTGCCGCTGCGCAATCCATGACCCGCTCGCCCGCCCTCCCTCCTGCTGCCAGCAGAGACCTGCCCAGCACACAGCCCACACAAACTTCTGATCAGAAACTCTTCTGCAAAAATTAGGTGATAAAGCATCATGACACAAGGTAGACTGAGTAAGAGACAGGTCTTACAATATGCAAGACCATATCTAAATAAGACATTTAGCCAGACGTTATATGGTCTAATTTTTGAGGATCTTTAATACTACCCGCAAGTGAAATGTGAATCAGTCTTTTGCAGAGAAGCCATTAGCCAGGTCAGGATGTTACTGTACACTTCAGGATTGTAAAATAACAATCATGTCTAACTGAAGTAAGTTATAGTTTAATATCTGTAGCTATATGACTAACAGAAGAGAGGTTAGTGGGCAAGAGGGATCAAAGCAATGCCAGGAGGCTTCAGAACTAACACAAGTTTAAACTCACAAAATTTGTTTTCATTTCAAATCACTGTATCACTTGAAGACTCATATGGCAGACAGCTCGCTCACCTTGGACCCTGGTCCTAGGAGCTGGCTGTTTCCCACCTGCAGTCACCATCCCATCATCCTAACACTTCACAAAAATTAAGTTACAGAGATTTGTTTACCAGCTACAGGAAAGTAAAGGCAAAGGAAAGTGGGAATGAATTCTTCAGACACCAGCCTCACTGTGTGGTGCACTGCTCATCAGGGCAGCCTAAAAGCTTGATTCTAAGTGAAGCCTACCTAACTAGCTGGGTACCTTTTGTGACATGGCAAGATTTGAATCAGCACTTCTGAGTCTATCCCAAAGCCTTCTGTGATCTTAACACGGGTGACAAGTTTATGTAACAGTGGCTGAGTCAAGGACCCTTACACCACATAGCAAACACTATTCTGTGGATCAAGATCTCATTCAAGTAGTGGATGAAATAGCACAGCAGGACACTGGCTGTCAGCCCCCATGCAATCCACAGAAAAGGATGCTTTTAGCACAGATTAACGAAAAGGAGGAGTTTGGCTGAACTGCACAGGCATGAGCAGAGTTCTATTAAATGAGTGTCTGGCTGAATACAGCAAAAATACAGTTATTTGCAGCACACCCTTGCAAATTAACAACCCAGGGAGCTACAGAAGCTCCAATAATCCCACTTTTTAACTTTTTCCCCCCACGTTTCCAATAGAAAAGTTTCATAGGCAAAGGTAATCAAGGAAACTTTTTAAAAAAGTAGCAAATATATTTCACATTTTGATATTTCCATGGAAACCTTTAATACCTGGTGTAGCACAATATGTTCTTTAAACCCACTAAGCTCATGAGAGACTGCATTTTGTCAAGAGAAATGGATAGGCTTGTATTACCGCTGGCAACACTCTTAAAATAAACAATGTCTTGCACTTTCCTTCAAGTGTGTTTATCCTACATTTTCCTCTGAAAGAAAATGATCCCACAACATGGAAAAAGGATATTGAATCCCAGCAAGTGGTTTAGGGCTGCCTCGTGCAGTGCCCAGTACAATTCCTCTGTGCAGATGGCTGCAGCACAGCTCAGACAGCTGATCTCTGACATTGGTCTGGTGACATATTTTTCCCTGGCAATTTGTCCATAAAAATAACTGGCATTTTTATTAGCACAACTGGCCAAGACCTGAGTGGGTGTGGAAACTGAAGCTGCAGGGCTCATTGTTCCAGGTCAAGGAGCAGACACCTGGAGATGGGCCTCCTTCCTCCTGCCCGCGCTGCTCGTGCTGCATAAATAGTTAAACTTCATTTGCCAGAGGGGTTGATCCAGTGCAAGCCACAAACATTAAAAAGTTGTGATTGTTATAAATTACAACCACAGCTGCCAACTGGAAAAAGCTTTGCATAGCTGTAACTGATAATTGTGTAATGCTGTCAAAACTCTATCAGAAACTAGATTATCACACACACCCTAAAAAAGTATCCTGTTCCACCTCATTTTTGTCTTAAATGGTGTGAAGAAATTGCAGTTTCCAAAGAAACACATACTTTTTCCTGTTAATCTCTGCCATGTTTAAACACACACACATTCATGAATACCAAGGATTTTCTGTTTGCTCTTGTAGCACACCCACCACACACAAGGCACATGCTGCTACACACTGCACTTGTACTCCCACCTGCTTTAAATAAGATGAGTTTGCAACCCAAAAGATCAATAAAGGTTATAACTAGATATTGCAACTAACTGAATAAATTTAAGCAGTCTGTTGTTTGTCACTGGGAGAAAAACATTTAAAACTGACAGGAGAGTTAGCTTCTATAAAAGTTGTATTCCTAATGCAAGTACTATTTGGGGAACTGTGTAATCAGCATTACTTCTTTAAAATCACATTTTTTGTAACCTAGTGAATATTTCTCTGAGTTTTAGTTAGATGTGTGGGGTAAAAACAGATACATTAAGAGGGGATAAAAGGGATGCCAGCACATCAGCATACCACCACAAAGCTGTCTTTCAGGCACAAGGTGAACCATCAGGACTCTTTCTAGCTTGTTTTAAAATTCACTCCCCTTAAGCCTAATTCTTCTTTAGGTAAGAGGCAAAGCTCTTATTGACTTCCAGTGGGAGCTGAATGGGGCAAAAATGAATGATTCTGAAAGATTTTTCCATAGAGCCAACATCAGGAACTTTTCCTGTCTAATACATCATTACAATGAGATATTCGTGCTCTGTGAAATTCACTATCTAAATCAGCAGAAAAGGTAAAGATTTTCATTCAAATTGTTCAAAATGGCAGAAGAAGCCTGTGGCACAACTGCCACCACAGATTTCTCCAGTGCTGTAGAACCATGTTCAGCCCTGCTGTGTTCCACCTCCATCAGCATTTCATGCTCTCTGCATTGATAAAAACAGTAAAAACAAGAGAGGCTCCTAATGAAAAAAAAAAAAAAAGGCAGCAAGAAAAGAAATTTATAGGGACACAGTTTTGTTCCATTCAAAGTCTTCAAAGGATAGCTTTGCAAAAGAGGACAGAGTTTAATCACCAAGTCCAGTAATGCAGTTAAGAAAGAACATAAATCTACTGTATTTATACCCAAGAGACTTTGTGTCTTCCCTTGTAACAATGTGCCAGTCCATTCCTTGGATGCTTGTTCCTATCCAAGATTCTCCTTTCTTAAGCAATAAATCCAGTGGGCTTGTGTGCTGGCAGACTCTCAGGTTTTGCATGTTTCTAGAAACAGACCTGTTTCTGGCTTGTTTTCCTGCTGCCAACATTCTTGTGCCTCCAAGGGAGTCTTTGTAAACACAATGTTAGGAATAGCTTTTGAGACACTTCCCCAGGTAGAAAATGACAGCTACAGACCCAGTCAAACACTTGCAAAACAAATCCCAAAAACCAAACCAAAAAACCAAACAGAAAATCCAACAAAAAATAGGAACTAAAAAAAAAAACCTTGCTGCACTGATTGAACTGCCAAGTGAGACAGAAGAGTCCATTATAAGACTTTGTACCACTGTCAGACCTTACTGTCAGATTTCTCTATTTCACGTGAATTTTATGTCAAAAGAAATACCAGGTGAGAAAGCTGAACTTTCCCATCTTCTGAATCTTACATATTTAAATGGAATAAGACTTATATATGTATTCCCATCTGTTTCAATCAGATATGAGACACTTCTCTCTATCACAGCAACACAAAACCCACCAAGTACAAACAGTCTCATGGAATAGTATATTTCTTTGTATTTTCATTTTCACCTACCAAAGCCTCATCATTCAATGTACTCATCTTTCTGATAACAGGTTCCCTGACCCATTTTGTTAAAAATAGCCCAGGACAGCTTTTCACACCGGCATGTGTACATACACAGTGACTAACTGGTCCAAGAAAATTCCTAGTCCTTTCAGATTCATCAGCTTTTTTTTTTTTATGTCAGCTTTCAGCTAAACATAGCAGAGATTAATAGGAAACCAGACACTGCAAGCTTCACTGAAGTACTGTCAAATGATTTAGCTCTCTGCTTCTCCAGCTAAAAGAACATCTTCAATAAAAAAATTACTTCCTTCTACTATTATCACTTCAGTCCCTTCCATTTTACCAGGTAATTTGGTACCTAAAAGAAGTTATCAGCTAAAACTGATTGGGCATGGAAGACAGTTCACTTATTGAAAAAATTATGAGAAGTTGTGTTTTGGTTTACCTGTCTAGAAACAACCTTCAGCAAGTCTAAAACTGATGGAGACAGGAAATCCAATGGACAAATAATATACAAAACACAGAGAGATCATTGCAGATTGTATTAGACAGCTCCCTGCATCACATATTCTAACTGTAGCCCTGTACAGTTGCATGCACGCACACTCCCAAAGTTCACAACTATAGTTTAGTAACCCCCAAAAATGGATATATTATCCTCAACATTGTCCCAGTGTCCAGAATTGTTGTCATTTTAACACTATAGATGGTCTATATGATAGTAACTAAATCTTAAGTCACTTTCAAGCAAATCTACTCAACTTCGTGAGTTCAACATAATTTTTAAGAGGAACACTAGGTACACTCCCTGTCTGCCACAGTTGTTACGGGTTTGATCTTATAACCTTCTTTCCTGAGAAGTAAAACTTCTAGCAGAATATACTGCTGAACATCACAGGGAAGTCTGCAGTAACTTTCCACTCTCCTGTGGAAATATCTCCTCCATTTTTTTGCCAGAAATTCCATTTCACAGCCTTCTATCACAACCAACGCAGCACCATCCAGGCATTTGTGAAGGAACTGTATTCCTGAGCTTTTGAAAAGAAACAATAGGAGCTAACTGTACCTTAGAGGAGTCTTTCTTTACAAGCTATTCTTTTAAGGGCATGCTACAGAAAATTTAGAGAAGATTTTAACCAATCTATACATGTTATGACTAAACATATAAAAACAGACATAGTTCCATATTCTTTGATAACAGAGAGTGTTTTTCTTCCTACCCATCATTCTCCCTTTTCTGTATCCAGAATTACAGTGAAGCATATGTTCCCAGTACCATAACCACCACTGGATTTCTTTCAAGCTTTAACATATGAAAAGCCTGAGATACACCAGTTTCTCTCAAAATGACTACAGTGAATTATTCCCCTAACAGGATCAGTCCTGATTTATGGCTTACAAGCAAATATCAGGATGACCTGTCACATGAAAGAGATAAAAAATTGTTCATGGTTTTTCATACCACAATTTTGACCTTTTAATTTTCCAATTATTTCTCTTAATAACTGAAAAGATTTGTTTTATGATATTCATAATTTAGGAGACCTTGGCAAGTGCATACTGTATCTTTCAGCATTGCTGCCAAACAACTTGAGTTAAATTAATAAATCAAGGCATAACTGTCCTGTGCTGATAAGCAGAATTACCAGCAACACATGTTTTATAGCTTTAGGATATCAGTTATTTGTATAATTGAAGACCTACCATCACCTGACAGAAATGCACACAAAATATAGTCACAAAGCATCAGTGACACATTGCACAAACATGGCTAATAATTTTAACTTTATTGCTGCCCTTCCCATTCTAATTTGGAAGAACGTTGCTGGTTAGCAACTGCAAGCAATGATACACTTCATTCAAAAAAAACTGAGGCGAAAGAGGAGTTTTATTCTTCATCAGGACACAGCCTATTCCTTTCATACAATTTGTTCTCATTTCAGCTGAACATTTTGCCTGAACTTTGGAAAAGTAAATACTTTAATAAATGGGCACAAGAGCATTGTGGTGTCCTTGACATCTCCATAAACCTCACGTAGGTCCAATCCTGCACCAGCTTTCTCCTATCCAGCTGTATGTACTTCATCAGTCCCTTTTTCTGTGTCACTTTTTTTGTCTGAGGAAACAGTATAATGGATGGGAAAGAAATGCACCAGGAACTGCCTGCACACTACCATGACTTAATTTTGTGTGCAGTCAGGGTGAAAGGACAGATATTGGCTTCTGCAATACCATAAAATACCGAGGTATGAAGCAAGATGTAGCATTGTGCATCCTTTGCTGTGCTCTGAGGTGAACACAGCCAGCCTGGAAAAAACTGCTTTAGAAAAGCTTTAGAAAAGGAAATGCCTCATAATGCCTCATAAGGTTGACTTGGTGCTTTCCTTTGGCTATCCAGTCCCTGCCTTGCTAGGTGTGCCTGGCCAAGAAGGAGCTCTTCACCCAAATGGGGCTGGCTCCGCTCATTAAGACATCCAACACCTCCTCATCAGCTTTAACCATGGGGCTTTGTAACTTCCCACACCACCTGGAAGACCCAAGTAATGCAAAAGGGAGCAAAGAAGTGCCAGATTCTATCTGCCCTTGAAGAGGTGAAGCCATGGACAGCAGCAAGTAGGAAAGCAGCCTGCCCATCATGACATGTCCCACCTGTAGGTCCCAGGGTGCTGGCTGGAGTCAGGGAATGGCAGGCTATGTATGCTGGGGCCTCAGGAGAATCTGAGGGAGCAGATGACAGCAGAGCTGTACCTACTTCTCCTTTCCCTCTTTGCCAGTCCCAAGAGCTCTAAACAGGCATGCCATTGAACCCAGGGGTAGTGCAGTAACCTGCCAGCAAGGGCCAGTAGCTCCCTCCTGGAGGGATTTTAGTTGAATTCTCCATTCCTACTGGCTGACCTGTGGGTGCTGTCTGGCTTCCTCACATCCGTATGTACCAACCATGGCTCCAAGGGAGCAGTCACTTCTCCCCCGTGGCTTGTGAGTTGCCTTCTCTCTCCCTGCCTTACAAGAGAATGGTGGCAAGTGGGGCACTCAGCAGATGGTGACAGCTGACCAACCCTCATCAAATCTGAGAGGGCTGTGTTAACATCTGGAAAGGTTTATGAGTTTCCTTGGAAGATGAATACAGGCACGACCATAAAATGAGTATTTTTGCACCTAAAAAATACTGCAAGAAGGGGTTCAGATTTTTATTTGCCAATTATGAAGACATTTATTTCTTTCTCTAAATTCAGAGTGGTGAGATTCTGCAGCAAAAGGCATGCTATTTCACTGCCAGAAAGATAATTTTTCTTCTTCCCTGTGGAACATATTTTTCATTGTGGCAGTTTCTGAATACAGAAATGTGAAACAGTGGAAGCCTGGAGATCTAGTGAAATTCCACAGGACTGAAAAAGTCTTAGCCTCTCAGTGCTGTATGGCTCGGGGTACACTTATTTCCATAACTGCCCAGGAGCTTTTCCCCAGTGTTTTGCCACTACAGAAAACTATCTGTTGTAATGAATTTATTTCTAAGCAACTCTTTTAACTGGAGACAGTAAGCTGCTATGGACAGAAGGCAAAAGTTGACCCTATTGAGAGAAAGATTTTCTTTGGGGAAAAGTATTGAAACATATGGTCAGCAAAAGAGTCTACAAATACAAGACAAATCTGGAATCTCAAATGTAACCTTGAGTTGCTGCAGGGCTTCATTTGTCCATGTCTCTGTCCCCCCTCACCCGTAAAACCCAGTATTAGATCTTCATTTGCAGAACTGTTAAAAATGCACTGCCATTTACCGTCTGTTCAGCATCCTACTAACCTAGTCTTGACATGAAACACCTTTCTCCTAGCTGTCAAAGTAAGAATCAAAGTTGTAAGAGTTGCCAAAGAATCTGCCTCTTTCCAAACATTACCATCTTTACAAATTATATTAGCACTTTAGGAAACTAATTTCAATTAGCAAGCCTGGCAGGTCACTTGGAATGAAAGCAAGAGGGAAGAAGGTGATATTTAAAAATGCATCTCAAATCACATCAGGGAAAAACACAGTAAAACTACACATTTGTCTGGCACATTTTGTTGACTCAGAACTCTGAAATCTGACATTACCTTGTTACAAAAGAAGCATTTTCAGCTGCATGTTATTTTTCTACAGGGATTTGACTCATTTTTCCAAACTTTAATTTAGAATCAATTGTTTGCTGTGTTATTTTCACACATAAAAAGCAGCACTGGCTCTTATTACCCCACAGAGATTTTTAAAAGCCTAGAATACAGTTGTGGAATAAGTTGCTCCTTTATTTAGGGAGAGGGCAGAGAGGGGGAGGAGAAGCACAAAAACACCTTCAATTGCTTGAATCACTTAGTTAGCCAAGCATCCTAATGCCTTTGTATTTCAAAGAGCAATTCTCTAAGCCACTAGGAGTTGGAGGTTTGTGAAAATTGAAGGCTAATAAAACCATTTGACTGTCATTTCTGAGTGGGTGGAAGCTCTCTTATGAATCCATTTGGAAATAAAATCACCCACACATTTCCATACTTGATAAAGACCATAGGGCAAATGACCACCTGCCAGCAGAGAGAGGGGAAGGGAGGAGGGAAGAAATAGAAAAAAACCCAAACTTGAAATGAGGTATTTCAAGTTGTGTATTTGTGACAAGATGCTAGACACTAACATTACACTGGTTTTTATTCCTCAGTAAACCTACAGAGCTATGGAAAAGTATTTTTTATAAGCATTTTCTTTTTCTGCTTCTCAAACAGGGCTCACAATTACACACAGACTTAATATAAAACAGTTCTACAAATCAGTACCGTGCCTTTTAAGACCTGCCTCAAGCAAGGTTTTGATCAGTGAATCAGAACTTAGCATGAAAAGGGTGTGGAGATAACGCTGCTTAGAAATCAAGCATCTTCTCCAAGCTGCAACAGTTCAATCAATCAACTTGTTATCATTATGAGAAACATGTGCTGTCGGGAAACCTGCAGTCAGCTGAAGCAACAACATTACACCCATTTGTATGCTGAACTGATAAGGTATATTCCACAAGTGGGATGTGGAAGAGGCAATGAAACTTATTAAAAAAAAAAACAAAGAAAAAAAAAGAAAAAACCAAACAAAACAAAAATACAAACAAATCTGCCACCAAAGCAAACAAGTAAAAAAACCTCAAAACCAAACCAAAAACCACCACAAAAATTCATACAAACTTTCCTGGGAATTTAGTATTCCCCTCTCTGTGCTGAGTATCTCAACCCTGACAATAGTTCTGTGTTCATCAATGCAATAAACTACAATTTTGGGAAGTCTAGGTCCTGTATCTGGCCCCATGGCCCCTAGTTGCCTTGGCACTATAGAAGGACTGTCCTGTCATGCCTTTTACTAAAAGCCCCCTCCTACTCTAAAACCCAGCCTGCACAAAAAAAGACAAAAGTCTGAAAAGGTTTCAAGAAAAAATACTAGAATGATCTGATCTGAGAACTGATCATAAGGAGCTCATTTGGCCAGCTCAATGAAAGCAAGACAGAGAGACAATTATTCATATGCAGAAAAGAGCACTGATGCCATAGAGCTTTGAGTCATGCAGCTAAAGGCAGAACATGACTGGAATGTTTTCCATTGAAGCATCCCAATCATCAGAATTTTAGAAACAAGATATACAGGCTGGAAACAGAAGGCACATTTTTACCACACAGGTAGGCCTTTATTGTTACAGGTTAGAGAGGACAATGGTACTTACCTATCTTTTTGTTAGAACCCACTTTAATCTAAACTGAGTATTTCCCATGAAGATTCTCTAATTCATCAGTACACATCCCAGTTTAAAGCAAAAATTAGTTGGGACTCACACAATGTGTCATTTAGGAGTTAAACCTGTAAATCTGAACACAACTGTGACAGATGATGAATTTACTCTTTGCAGGGCTTTCCCAGCTGGGAGTTTGCAGCAATTCAATGTGTGTCCCTTTATACAGATGTGCAAACAGTTATCAGCTGCAGGCACATTCCCTTCCCTGTGGAAGGGATGGCTCCTGAGCAAGGCTGGACACTGGCAGGGCATGAGGTGAGCTGGTGGAACTGAAGACACAGTTCCTCTCACACGCAGTCCTCAGGGCTCTTCCACTGCCATCCCCAGGGCAACACAGGGTTCTCCTTCCCTGCACTGGTACCCATACATGCTCAGTTTGATTTCATCAATACAAAGTCATACAGGTTTCTAGAATATCTCCATTTTACAGAATAAAAACCATTTCTTTCCCCTGTTTTCTACACTCATTTACTAAGCACACCCACATCACCTGGTGGAAGGTCAAATGGACAGCTCTCATGTTTCTGAAGGTGAGGACTACGACCTCTACTATCTAGATCCTGCAGTCAGAATAACGTCTAAAATTTACATCAGGATGCAAAGTAGCAAATGCCAATTTTACATGAACAGAAAGCCCAGATTTGAAGACTTCAGCTTATAGCCTCTAAAGCTCAAACATGTCATACTGGGACAAAAGATTCCTTTTATTAGCAGTCATTCAGAATATGCTACACTGAAGTGATTTTGCTGCTAGCATATAATGCACTACTCTTAAATTTTCTGCATTAAAAGCTTTATACCGCATCATTATTAATTTATCTTCTAAATGCTGTTATCTTCAGGATGTTCTCCTTAATAATTCCTTCAAAATTGTGAAAGCTGGCTGAAAGCCAGCCTTAGTGACAATGAAATGAAAATAAAAGATTCCTGAAAGCTGAAACACAGATTGATCCTCATCAAAAAACAAAGCAGAAGATCAGTGTATTTTAGATATTGACATTTTAAGTAAACCATGACCTTATGCCTCTGAAACTTCAGTGTAGTTATATGGAACCAAATCTCCATTAAAACTTTGAGAGACATAGTCATTAAAAAAATGTAGAGAAGAAACATCCAGCTCCTTCAGGCTAAGAACATTGCATTTGATAATTTCTCATGCTTAAATACACTACACCACACTTGACTGTGCACCTTGTTCTGAGCTGTAGCCTCAGAACAGCTGAAGAATGATGCAGAGCCAGAGAAATAAATGCCTTCATGTGAACTAAGAGCAGACAGTAGTTATGGAAAAGAGGATAGGCAGTCAACAAGGTGTGACAAAGACTGAATTGCATGTAGGTCCTTATGTAAGGCTGTTCCCTAAGCATCACCAAGATGAAACTTCAAGTGAGGACATGCAATTTGACAGTATATAGCAGCTCTCACCACTAAGCAAAGAGAGAAACTGCAAGCCAGAAGACTTAGCTTGTCTTCCTCCTGCTGCTGTTCTACCACAAAACCACAGGAATCACAGAACCTCACCAAGTCACATCTTGCCAATGGAAGATAGAGAAAAAAGCATCTCAAGAGTTTATTTTTTTTCTTTTCTGGGACAGAAATGGCTCATGTTTGTGATAGATACAATGATACAAGGCTGAGCAACTTCCACAGCTTGTAGAGCACATGCAAGCACAGTTCCATGTGCCTGGGCAGAAACACCAGTTCTGTCACTCGGATTTCAGAACATCTCTGCTGAGCTACAGTAAAGCACACACAAGAATATAAAGGGGACAGAGTGAAAGTGAGACTGAGCTCTGTGAGGGAGCTTGCCAGAGGGACCCAGAGGAAGAAACCCATCTGTTCTCCTGTTATGACTAAGAGAAGAACATGACCACATGACTCGTCCAAAACACTGTGATTCTCCATCATCAGAGATCAGCACACCCTTACAAAACAAAGGAAGCAGAGAATAAGGCTGTGCAATGCTGGGGGTGTCCAAGCAGCAAGAAGAAAGGCTGTTTTGGTTACTCAGAATCTGCTCTACCATTCACTGCTCTGTGTGGATAACTTTTTAAAATGTGAGGTTCAGGGAATCTCATTTACCTTGAGCCCAGTAGCAGAATGGTATCTCACCTCATTTAAAAGTAATGCAAGATTGAGAAACTTTGCCTGTCTTTAATACAATTATCAACTGAGGGGAGGGAGGGAGGTGAATCACCATAAGCAAAGTACGTAACCCATCCTTATTGATATTATGAGTGCTTTCCTTCAACTTCCTTCTCTTGATAGGGAAGGTAAAAATTAAGGATGTTTTGTAGCAACATTGCAACAGGCTATGAAGAAATCTCCCTGCTGAGCAATCCTAAAACAGACCAGGCTTTTGAAAGATTAAAATTTAAGACAATCCTGATATCCCAATTTCATCTGTCATAATTCATATTCCTGTTATTGAGGCTTTAATTTTTACAGAAACTGTTTAATTCTGTCACAGCCAGGACATCCTGAGGCCATTCTGTGGATCACATGAGAGTTCATAAGAAAACTGAGGTCAGAATGGAAAAAAACCTAAAATGCTATGATCAATGTACACTGCGAGCCAAGATGAAACAGAGATCAAAAAAAGAACTGGGATTTCATGAGCTGAAAGAAGATGCTGCTTTTTCCTTCCTGGTCCAGAAGGGAAGATTCAGACTGTGATGCACTAGGATGGGCTTAGGTCTGTATGATTTTTCAGATGTCATAGTGATGAGCATTAAACAAACATAAAGAAGAAAGGCTAAAGAAATAAACGGGTCTTAGTAAATATGAACAGCGTTTTTAATTAAAGACCCAACTATACTGCATTTGGTAGACAATAAACACTGGCTTAGAGCTGCTCACATCAGCATCCCAGTGCACTATCAACACTGTTAAAATGGAAATCCCTCCAGACACTGCCACTGAAACCAGCTTTTTCATCACAAAATCTTAGTTTTACACAGCATTTTAGGCCTGAAGCAGAGTACTGTGAAAACAGCTCTCAAAGTACTTGAGATAATTAAAGAGAGACTAAAGGAAAAATCAGGAGAAAATATCTGGTTGAAAACCTCAAGATCACAGGAATTATTTAAAACATCAAGAGAGGAGAAGAGCAGAAATGGGACAAAAAAAAATCACTTGGAGGCTATACATCATGGAGATGAGACTGTAAAGCCCAGGAGTATAACTAGGATTGCTTCTGCTTTGAAAAACTATCCAGCAGTATTTCTCTTTTGCAAAGAATAAAGGTGTCATAACAAAAATTAGAGATCTTAAACAGTAAGAACAACTGAAGGAGGATTTATTTGTTTGTTTGAATGAGTCAGAGACAGCACACACATACCCAGGAGGCCCTTCTGAGATCCCAGCCTTGGGGTTAACTGGCTTCCAGTCTAGTCTCCAACAGGAGGTCCTCACGTTACATACTCATGTACTGCACATAAACACAATCCTAAAGTACATCAAGCTACAAACCCAGGTATTGCTGCCAGCTGATACAGAACGTGTAACTCCTTGAATCCTGGAATCAAGGAGGTGGTTTCCTGAGAATCTGCAACTCCAGCTCAGTGATACCTCGCAGCACAAGCTTCCAGCAAAGCTCTTCCTGTGGCTGGGACCATACTGCACAGCTGTGCACTGGGCAGATTTTTCAGCGCTCATAGGAAGAAGCTCATCTGTAGTAACACAGTTATCCTAGGGGCTTCCACCAGACTGTAAGTTTGGCTGTGATTGGCCAATGGGTTAAAAAAGGGAGGGTGAAAGAAGAAAAATACATGCAGAAGGAGCTTCATCCTGTGTTATTGTTTCCTATGGAAACAAGGCTAAACCCAACAAATGATGAAATGAACACTCAGTTTGGTGCCAGTTGTGTTTCAGAGCATAAGACAAAGAGAAACCTCAAGCAGCAGAGAGTATGTGCCCTTCACTGTCTCAGGCAAGATTGTCAGCAATAATTGCACTGATCAGTTTTTCATGATGCATCACATTATGGCAGTGCAGTGGGGAAAGGGAAAGGGAGACCAAGCATGCATTTTGACCACATGCTTAGCACAGAGATACTCCAACACTGAAAGGCTGCTAAAGAGCCAAGTTAATGATGTCTAACTGGATGGTCTGGACTCTTTTTATTATCCCATCTCCTGTGCAGAGTTCATGGAGCTTGCTCCTCACTGACATGGTTGCCATATATAAACAATGCATAGTACACATAACGGGAGGGTAAAAAGAAAATATTCAGGAATCCGTGTATTTAAGCTTGCCAAGTGCTGCCATTTGCCTGTATATACAGATCTCAGAGCTACTAAAGAACAGAAAAAGCTCAAAACGCCTTTGCATTTCCAAGCATCCGTTCTCTTCTCTGTAGAGTGACTCCTCTTTTAATGTCAAGACGAACATTCTAAGTTAGCCAGACACATTCCAATCCAACAGAAAGGAATTATTTTCCAAGCCCATTCTAAGTCACTTGCTCTTAGTGCCATGTAAAGCTCTGAATCATCAAGTAAATATAACTTACTTTTAGGGAGGCAGCTTTGCAGAATAACTTCTGTTCTTCAGCACCCACAAGGAGCCATCTAAATTACCCACATGCAGAAAGACACTAACTCCACCAGGCAGATAACCAAGCTAAATACCAAAGGCTCAAGCACTGTGTACACCATATAAAAGAAAAGCCTGTTTAGGTGAATCAACAGCAGAATACACAAAGCATTTAAAAGACTCTCAGTCTGATTCTAGTCAAATTCCTCCTTACTGGCTAAGCAAGTGCCTTTTCCAAATCTACCACTCACCTTCTCACCTGCTGAGGACAGAGACCACTGTCTACCACTTGTTTCCCTGGGACCCAACAAGGCAGATTTGCTGGTGGCTTCTTTACACTACCAGAGAACAGACTCTGGGATCTGGCACCAGACAGATAAAACAGCCTTCAGCTTTGCATGGAATTGCTTTGTCACAAAAAAAAAAAAAAAAAAAAAAAAAAAAAAAAAAAAAAAAAAAAAAAAAAAATCTTATCCAAGAGCAACAGCCTTTCAGTTCGCTAACAGGGTTGCAAAATCCTCTGAAAGAGGAACTTGCAGTGTTGGCCCTCGACACAGAGTTCCCAGCACATGAAAAGAGAGGCTGCTCCTTGGCACTGCTCGGGGGAAATCATGACCTTCACTCAGCCAGCTACTGGGCAATGCCACGTCACCCGCCTTTCTTCCAAGCTTCACCCCAGTACCACTGAGTTACAAGCATAACATTTTCCACTGCAAAACACTGATGCCTCCCTACAGCCAAGTCTGCCATCACATTTCCAGGAGTACTCCAACCTCTCTATTAAAGACTTCATGGACACAGAACAATCCGTCTTCTGGTTTAGGTCAGAAAAAATGCTTCTTGTTGTTCCTTTTTTTAAAATTTCAGATTCCTTATCATCAGATACTATGATGTATTTATAGAAAGATGTATTCTACCTACCCACAATCAATAGCTATCCAAGACCTTGTCTTAATATCCGTCTTGGAATGTTAAAGGACACCATTCTGACACACAAACACTGCCAGCTGATTACACAGGGCCTTATTTTCCAGTAGAAATAGTAATTCACATATTCATACAACTGTCCCTAAAGATCAAGCCTTTTTGGAGACAGCCATATTATCAAAATGCACAGACATTTGCCTATGCCTAATTTATTCTAGCATTTTACCAAGGAACTCTATAGCTTTTATAGTCAGTAGGTTTTCATTTAGTCAGACAAAACCAAGACCTGCACAAAATTAATTTCTTTGCCCAGCAAAACACAGTTTTTAAGAGCAATCCACTAACTCAACTGGTAACAGAGAGAGGTAAGCCAAAGGCAATGTCTTTATTGCAGCCACTAAGACTTGACAACTCAGTATAAAGATAGTCCAGGACAGGAGTAGGACAGTCCACTTAAAATATCTGGATGTAGAAGACAATCAGTTGTTGATTCTAAAGTACACTTATCATAACAAAAGTAACTTCCCTTTCCCCAGGTGATTTTGAGACAAACAACAGGTCCCTTGCTGCTGCCCGTTCGGAAACACGAAGCCAGAGTTTCCATGCCATGTAACAGGAAGGTGTCATCTTTCTGTGGTGTCACTTACTCACTAGCTCGCACCACCCACGCCACTGGTAGAGAGGACTCAGCTCTGCCATGGAGCAGGTTTTCCCCCAGGCAGGGATGCAAACAAGCCAAGGTGCTAAAACATTCAGAGGGATAGAACTGACATTCAGGCTGCACACTGCCAGTCTGCTGTGGAATGCTCAGAGTTACCTGCAAACTCATACCTGGAAGCCCAAACTTCCTAAAATGCCATGGCAGCCTCTCCCCATTCTGATCCTCCCCACCTTATGCTAAATATTAGGTTGTTTCATGATTTCAAGTCCCCAGGACTTTGACACCATAAAGTAGTGAAGTCAAATAAGTAATCACTAGCAGGTGTTTCCTTTATCTGTCTTCTCTCATGTTAGAGGAGACCAGCACATTTGATAAGCCTTTAGCCCAGGCTCAGGCACAGAACCAGGTGTTTGGGTTCCTGACACAATCACTTGGGGAGAACTGGATATTTCAGAAAAGTGATGCTCCAGACTCACAGACCATAACAAGAATTCACCTACGTCCCACTGTCAGTTTTGTACGTGAACGTCTCTAAATCCCCATTTCTCCCTAGGACACAGGTGTAGGAATGAGAGCTGAGCACTGGATACCATCATGTGGACATGAGACCCTGAGTGAGAGACACCTGGCTGAGCACTGAACATGAGGTTCACTCTCAAGATTTCTTTGGCATATGTGTCAAGCAAGAAGGAGGTCATGCTGTCCCTGCTCAGCTTTAATTAACAGTTTATTCAGCCAGGAAAAATGAAAGATGCCCTACTCAGTTAAAGAACATTTACAATTATGGTACCCACCTTCCTGCATTATCTGGCTGATCTAGATGAAGGCACTCCCTAAATGCAGTCAGAACCCAAATGCCATGGGAGCAGAAAGAAAACATGACATCACAGCCCCATGCTTAAAACACTTCCATGGATGTGGGAGAGCTCAGTGAGAGGTATCATTCCAAGAAACATCAAACATCTGAAGTGCTGGAACTACATCTAGGTTCACCCAGCTCTCCTCCCTACGGATGTGGTTATTGCAATAGCACAGGCTGTTGAAAAATCAGGACTGAAGCATGCAATTCTGATGAATGATGGCAATAAATTAGCATGTGATGAGTCTTCATCTTTTAAAGGCAGCTCTCTCCACTCATCTCTAGTGCTATGGATCTTTACATTACTTTGAAGAGATGGCAAGATAAAAAATACTGCAAAAGCATTACTGAATACTATTTTCTCCTCTGTCCTCTCCTTCAATTTATATTTATCTCATCATTTTGCCAGTGAAAATCTTATTTGATAATCTCTCTAAAATATTCTGAAACAATTTTAGAAATCTGAGTCAACTGGATGTTGAATTTTGACAAGTTTTTGAGAAAGAGTTATGCTTAACATGTGATCCAAAAAGGTAGTCTCAGATATTTCAATTTAAATAAGATTTTTGCTGTAAAAAACCAACCTAGATTTTCTTTAGACATTTTAAGCCCGTCTGTCTTCCCTCAGAGACAGCTGCTCCCTTGTTAGTAGTAGCAGAAGCAAATAAGTGTAAGCCTCATGACTGATGATAAACACATCTTGCCATAGTTTCCCAGAGAAATGAATCTCTAAGATCAAGTGTGTCATTAAAATCACCTTAAAACTTTGAGATTGGAAACTGTACATAAGGAGGCAGCATCTCTGAGAGACTAAGAAAGCATAAAAATCACCTGGAGCATCTGCTAGAGCATCAGTAATGCTGCATGGCTGCTCAGCATGGAAGCAGCATCTCAGACATGTTGTCCTGATTGAGATACACAGGGAGGTTTATGAAATCCCTTTTTCACTGAGCATTAAGTCACCAAATGCCAAACCAGCAAATCCCAGAATCCACGTGTAAGTAAAACAGATATACTTTACTAATGCATATGCATGAAGGAAGGAGGCTGTGAAGGATATCATGACTTCACAGAATAAGTTACCCACAGAGTGTGCCTCTCGATGGACTGCTGGGAGTCATCAGGGCACAGGGACTGCAGGCAGACTGATAAGAGCATCAAAGGAGGCTCTTACCATTTGCATTAATGTAATTGGCTGTAGCACAGGGATGTAGACAAAAGATAATGATGCCAGTAGTTTGTTATTCTCACTCATTGTTCTTCCTTCTCCTCCCGCAATTAAGAGTGACTATACTCATAATGCAGTGCAAAATTATATTGCCCAAATTCAGTGTACCAGCCCCAGCAGACAGTTTCTGTTTAGTTTGTTGTCTTTCAACATGCAGCACAATGCAATATCAGAGGCTTAAGATAGATAGCAATAAACAGCATGGGCTCCTTACCAAGATTCATTACTGATTATGCCATCAGCATAGCTGTTTTTTCCAAAATGAAACATTTGTTTTCCAGCAAGAGAAACATAGCTATTTCTGTGACAGAGTCCTGTTGAAACATCCAGTTTGTAAGCAGGGACAGAATATGTCAGGTCTGTTTAAATCTGGGATGGGATAAAGTCACTCAGGTTTTGCTGGAAGGACACATTCTCCTGTTATCTGGGACAGCTCCCGTGTTCTGTCAAGATGCAGGAGTGATGACAAAGTGGCTTGGCAACCATTTTGTCAGCAGCAACAACAAGAAAGAAAGAATAGCACAGCTTAGAAACAAGAGAACAAACACAGTTTCCACCACTGTGACCTTTTCCTCACAAAGGCAGGGAAAGTGCTGTTATCAGGAAGATATTAGAAGGGACCTTGGAAAAAGAGCGCTGCTTAGCCGACTGGTGGAGATTGTTCTGTCCTCATTTGAAATGTTCAGGAGAACATTCTGAAAGTACAGCAAGGAATTCCTAAAAAAAGGCATAATAACTGATGACCCACAAAGGGCAAGGAAAGGTCTTTGGCTGATGTGTTGCATTACAAATCTAATTCTACAATTTTAAACAAAGCAAATGTAAAAAACATAGACATTTTGATGTGTATTACAGTGGAACACTTTATAACTTATGGACTGCCATTAATTCTCCATATGAGAGCCAGATATACCCTTCATTTGCTTATACAACAAAAGAGTCGTTATAAAGGCAGAGTTTGGTGACGCTACCATCAAAGCTAAAAACTAATGGAAAAGGTGGGTGCACTTAAGGATAACAACATTAATCATGCTTTCATTGATCTTGAATCAAGGACTAGAGCTGGTGTTTCTTCTGGATTTCAAAGGAAAGTGTAAGCATCCGTGCATATTGTGCCTATCTCACTGCACCACAGATGGGCCTCTGTCTGTCCATTTGGGCAGCTCAGATGTTCCACTTCCTGGATTCCTCAGCCTCACAAAATGACAGATCATTAGGACATAACATTCCACCACAAAATTAAGAAGGTAAAGAAATTACCTGCCCTACTTTAATCTTATGATAAGATCTATTTCAAAGGGGAAGGTTGCTTTTTTCCAGCTTGCCTAACACGCATTCTTCAACTGTTTCTGTTGTGCATGTCAAAATGCCTTGGATAAGATTAAGTCAGAATCAGTACTATTTAGCAAGGTGCTATTTACCAATTCTTGTTGCCTTGGTAGGTGAAAGAATATAGCTCTCCAATGAGGTTTTTCCAGCTACTTTGTTTCCTGCTTTACATTACTTTATTCTGGATGCAAGATAGGGAAAAATAATGAATTTCCCAGTAACTAAGCCCTCACAAAGCACATGTGTGCCTTAGAGACAGGAATCTCACTGACCCCATCCAAAAAAAATTCAATGTTGGCAATGAGTTATCACTTCAGAAATACCCCTTTTCTACCAGGTGGGATTTACACTCCAACTTGAAAACAAACTCCTGCTAAAGGAACAAAGTTTATGCTTCAGAAGGATTTTACATAGAGCTGAACCTGTATGATCACCATTCAAACATGAAGGCTAAATTTTTATTTCTATCAAAGCTGCTTAAGCTCAAGGCTTCCCAATGAGAATTTTCTGGCTCCTTATCCAGAGAAAAAACAAGACCTAAATGGGAATTCAGCATCCTGAAAGAAGCAAGTGGGAATTCAGCATTCTGAACGAAGCAGCCTTTGTCAACTAAATTCTTTTCCAAAGCAAAAAGTTTAAGAGATGAAAACTTTGTCCACATGTGAAAGATCTGAATGCCATGGTGACAATAGTGGAAAACATAGATTCATTGTCAGTTAAAGACCTTTTGCTTGGCTAGCAGTCACATTGCACCCTCTCTGAGTAGTCTGAATCCTCCTAAAATAAAAAGGGAGTCTTCGTGATACAAGGTGAAGAAAGAGACATCCAGGAAAACATTTTAAAGTAAACATGTGAAAGCTCCAGCTTAACTGGTGTGGCTGGAACTTGGGAATGATTTATCGAGACTGCACTAATACAACATTTAGAAATCTTAATAAGAGGAGCTAGCAGCCACTAATAGCAGCAATATGCAACTGAGTCCAGAAATGATGGACAGTTTCCAGCTTTGCCACTGACTGGAAGTATGAAATGGTATGAGTGCCAAGGCAGCATCATTAAGACAGCATCAGTATGAATTACTCATTTTTGCCACTTTAATGCAAAGGAAAGATCTCTTTGTAGATTAACAGAAACACTGCTAGCTTTTCTTCTGCTTGTCCCCAGAAAGTGGGATCTGTTTTTCCCTACTTCATAAACAGAGTTTAAATTTTGCAATATTCATTCTCTCGGTTTGTATTACCAAACAGGTGCATGAAGACACCACACAAAGGAGTACAAGAGAATTATGTATTTCAGCCCCCCCAGTATCTGGTTTTGTTCCAATGACACATACCCCAAATCCTTAATTTGAATAGCTAGGAAAACAATTTAGCAATATTTCAAGGAAACAGGGGTAAAATATGCTTTCTTCTCTATCTCAGTGTGAACTGTTATCTGCTAAAAAGTTGTCTAAGTGCACAAGCAACCATGAGAGGAAAATAAACTTTCAGCTGCAGCAAATGTAGTCTGAACAACTGATGGCAAAGTTGAAAGCTTATTTTGTTCTAGGCAATAGCAAGACATTCAACCACCTAAAACTCCATGAAGTAAAGAAAGGCAAGGCATTCTACTGCTGGTTCTTCTTCTCCTTTGCATAGCTCATCCCAGCCTTTCCCTGGGAGAAGAGAAGGGAGCTTTTGATTATGGTGCCCAAGGCAAAATAAATTGTAAAATGTCCTTGCGTTGGCCAACAGGGAAGAAAAAGAGACATTGCACACCCACTGTGTCCTGCCCCCACCTAGCAATGCCTATTCCAGGGGTAAAACCTGGCAAACCAAATCTTTCAGCTCAAACAGGAAAGCTTCATGGGTTTTGAGACAAAGACTTCAGAACAGAATACCTAACAGATAAGCGCTGCAAGATGTGAACTCTGCCAGAGTTTGACCACAGGGAAAGTAGAGCTGAAGGTTTCAGCTTTGTTAGCAACTGCTGGACATCCCTAAGCTAGACCACACTAAGCTTTCCCCATTTATACAAAGAAGAAATAGGAACAATTTTAACACAACAGTAGAGCATTTTACATTAAGGGCTCAGGGAAATACCTTTAAATTACCTGCAGCAGCTTGCCCTCAAATTTTTATAGTCTGGACAAAAAAAAAAAAAAAAGAAACAAAAAACCCAAGCCAAACAGGCAGTACAAACACTGGGAAAACAAATGATCCACATAAAAAATCCCTCCAATATCTTTGCAATGTTATGTTCAAAGGTAACTTTATCAGTAAAACATAGATATTATTAACACAGTGTCTCTAGGGACACTGCTAACAGGAAGACTGGGGGCCTGCTCACAGGTTGTGAAGTTACTGTACTGGGCATTGTACAAGACAAAAAGTAACATTCAATTTTTAACACAGGAACTGAGCTGCCCCTGACCTACCACTAAATTCAAGAGAAACAACCAAATCATGATTTAAATCGTTGAGAAATACAACTACTGCTTAAGAATTTAGCAGTGAAGGCAGCACATGGAAGTCCACTTAAAAACAACTGAATGCATGGATCAGCATTGCAGAGAGTCAGCTACTTCTGCTGTTTTTCCTTCTATATAGCTGAAAAGGAGCAGAGCCAGGTCATAAACACATTTCAGACACTGGTTTTCTGCAATTCCTCTGGAGCCAGGAAAGTGCCTGCCGGGAGCCTGATTGTACTTGCAGAGTTGTTCCAGAGCTGTTCCAGGTTCTGGTTCTCAGGTTCCAGCCCTGCAAATGCTGGAAAGAGAGCCTCAGCCCATGCCATCTCCCCATCAGCAGGGGAAATAAATACAGTTTCCTGTAGATTTACTTTAATGATTGGTTAAAGTTTTTATTTTGCAGTTGGGATATTTATAACTTTTTTTCTTCTCTGAGCATTAAAAATGGCAGAGGTCAATCTTTCAGTGTTACCATCTGTCTGAATGGGAGCTAATGCATGAGGCATCTTGTCCTCCACTTGCCTAAATACATGATATTTTATCTGAAATTGCTACTGTATCATTTGGTTCAAAATAATGGAAGTTACTAACACTTTGAAAGTTACAGTGAGGAAGAAAGGAAGATAAAGGAAAGAGCCAAATTTTCTTTGGAAGCCAAGCCAAAAGTATCACAAAACTATTCATGTTAACATTTTATGCTTTATACCACCTTCTGATCTGTAAGCTGCTCCTCCAAATCCCAACAGCATTCTTTAAGAAAGCTGTAGAAACACATGTTATTTTGCATTTTTTTCAGTTTTTTTCCCCAATATGCTAATTAGAGGGGAAGCAATTAGAACAAAATTAATTTACCCATCTATATTTGCTGTTCCAAGCTTTCCCTAAATGCTGAAGGAAATTGACAAAGTCAGCATGTCAAAGAGCTATTTCTAGCCTGTCATACAAGGTGTGAAGAAATACATGGCATTTGACTGGTTTCTCCTCTCCCTTCTGAATGTATGGCTTTAAGCACTAAACTGTCAGAAAGGGTGACTGTCACTGGCTGTAAGTGGTAATTACTTCAAACAGCCCATGCAATGATGCTTGTATCACTTTAAATAAGGCATGGTGTCCAGCCCAGCTGGAGACAAGAAAAAAATAATAAAAATTAAGGATCACATCACATCTGTGCCTGAATTTTCTCTCTGTGTCTGCCAGGGTGGCTGGTTTAATGTGCCTTTTCTCATGAAGTGGCACATCTGCTGAGTCAGCAGAAACACGACAGCCTGGTGGGGTGATATGGGGAAGGCATGGGGTGACTGAAAAGCTCTGTAACCTTCAGGTCACCTTAGTCTCTATCAGAAGGCAGGTCTGGCTAACCTCAGCTTCAAATTTCCACCCCACTCCTAGGACAAGATCAAGAGATATTCATCACTGACTACAACCAGTTTGGATTTTATTTGTAGCCTTACAGATAGAGGCCAGAGGAGACAGCTCAGGTTCAAGGAGAGGTTTGCTGTCTCTCCCCAGTACTGATGGACTTACAGTTCTTCCAGGGGTTTGGTCATCTACACATTTGATAGCTGTATCTCTGCTAAGCACTGAGTTGAAACAGTTCAAGGAAAAAAAAAAACCATACCTACAGGATCTCATCCAGTGCATTCTTCAATAGTGAATCCTTTGCAATTGTGTTGGGATAGACAATCATTTTTCTCTCTCCTGTCTGACCCCAAATGGGAAAATATCCTCTAGATAATGTTTACTTCCAGGATTGTTGTGTGAGACAGTCAGAAGCTGACCCACAAAACTTTACTATTATTATAATTTCTTTTACTGCATTTTCAGAAGGAAATGTGACTGTTTGGATGCCATTTGTTCTCAGCAAAGCTACTTTGGCTGTTCCTCATCTCTGTGTTATGACCCAGCTGCTTGTACTCTGAGCTACTTTTTCTCTCAGACTTTTCCGGGAACTGAAGCTTGATGGATCTACAATATCCCAGTACTTCCCACCCCCCCCTCCCCAATTTTAAAAGGCAGGCATTAAGTTTGATACTTCCCATCATTCTGTTACCTCAATGACCTCTTAAATATAACTAACCCAGTATGAAGGGGGTTTCAACCACTTCTTTAAGTGTTCCAGCAGACCTTCTCCTGACAGCAAATGAGGCTTTTAAGAAAATGGCTCCTACCAACTCTGAGAGAAGCACCCCTGCTCCAGTGCCCAGAGCACAGGTTGTCAGCCCAAAGACATGACAATTTTCTGCCAGTTTCATCAATCACTTGTCTCATCACATAAGAGGGTCACCAGAGGTTTGACTGTAACAGAGTCACATAGTTGTTTCTGAAACAAAAACTCTGAAAATCCAACAGTCTAAAACAAAAGCCTTGCTAACATCCTGATGTGGTACACATCTAGCTCAACCACCCTCATGGAAAACAGTGAAACTTCCTTAGCATGGATGAAACTACATTACCATGAGAATACTTAAAATATTTTCTTTATGTATAAACCCACAAGTCTTTGTAAACAGTACTGCATGCTGTCACACAATTGAATACAAGCTAAGAGTCATGTTGATATAAGCCATCATCACACTTCAAAATAAATACTCAGCTGCTAGAAACCCAGGTATAAGCCAAGCCTAACATATCTCACAGCCAAAAGCAACTGTCCCTTTTAGTGTGACCATAGACTTCCACAATTTTCTAAACACTTCAATTCAAAATGGATACATTGTGTACAATTTCATATCTATAAAAGAAAAAAAAAACTTCTCAAACTGATTGCAATGAGGTACTTGCAGAAAATTCACACTTAATCTTACTTGTCAGAAGAATAGCAATTTGCCAACTATAATATTTAGGAACTACTCCTCCTTCAGCAGAGAAAGTTTAAAAATGTTTGTCTCAAAGAGTTCATGAAGTTCTGTACATGCATTTGGGAGTTTTTCCAAGAGGAGAGAATTAGGAGATGAAAATATTGTTTTGTACATGAGTTATCATGGGCTCATCTAGAACACCTTAGGTTGATGGCAGCCTAGCTGGTTTCCCTGGTAACTAGAGATAATCAACAAGCAAAGTTTGAGGAAAAGAGCCTGGTACAAAACCATTTACACAAACAAGAAGCTACTCTGAAAGACTGGTAAAAAGTCATTGAAGAGGAAATGTCAGTGTTCCAAGAAGCCTCATGTTGCTTTGGCTCTTCAGCAGCCTTGCCCTAATCTACAGAAAAGAGCTTGGAAACACAAGCCCACTATCAGTAGTTCAAAATCCCTTCACAGGGATTCACATTGGGGCAAGGGCCTAAATGCACCCCCTTAATTACATATTTAAATACCAGAAAATTCTTTAAGCTTTTTCTCAGCATGCTATTGCTTGTCTGCATTGTCCTGCAACTTCTGTTGTAGAAGGAGCCCATGTTGCCCACATTTGAGCTTCTGATTCCATTCTGGATTGTAATCATGTAACTTCCCAAGACTTTCATGCAATCTAATCTTGAGTCAACAACTAGCTTCCACCTTTGCATCACTCTTTTTCCTGAAAGAATACAAATGTATTACAACCTTGCTTGTAGGACAGATTCTGATATGATATTGAGTCGTTTCCATAAGGAGTACTTCTGTTAAGTCCAAATGTCCTCATTTATTTTCATACTTTGAGTTTAAAATATTCCTATTCCTAACCTTAGTAGTTAAAATGGCACAATCCATGACAATAGTATTTTTCAGTTACAATATAAAGACAATAAAACACATTAGACACTACCCAAAGACTGTAAATTCAGTTCTATAAACAGTACTTCACTACTGATAAAAGCTGTTCTGAAAAAACCCTTGTTAAATAGGCAGTTTTAGGTGAAGGTCCCAAAGGTCAGCCTACTTTGGTGGAGATTATTATAGAATGGGCAATTGAGGTAGACTTACATCCATGTGCAACGATTCAGAGACAGAGCCAAGCACAGGAGCTCCAAACTGGGAAATGGCACCTGCGGTATTCAGCAGAGTTCCAAATTTCCATCTCCATTTAAGCACACCACTCCTTCGGGAAAACAAATGAACCTCAGAAATACTGAAGGGTGGAACTGTCAACAGAAGCTATTCTGCTCTGCAGGGTAGCCCAATTTCCTACAAAGGCAATGGAAAGAATCCTAATGGTTTCAAGAAGGAACTTGATCACATTTGCATAATGCATCTGCAAGTCTGAAATAGCTCCATGGATGTTTAGTTCCTCAGCCCATGAAAAGATGCACTGGCATAAGAAAGTGAAAGCACAGGTTGCACAGCATCTGCACAGGCCTTGTCTGTGTAAAGCTCTCTGCAAGGGTATTAGTTTCAGGTGGAGCCTGACCTCTGCCTATAACCTATACAAATATATCCAGCCCAGAGATAGGAAAGGTTTCTTTGGATGTCTGACACTTTTTATTTGCAGAACGTATACTGATACCAGGGACTCCCATCCATTTATTTTAGGCTGATCAAACTTAGCCTTTTTTTATTTCCTGGTGTATGTTTCTATTGCTATATTAAAGGTCACATAACAATGTTAATAAATATAATTCTTTTTTTTTTCTTCAATACAGGAGATGGAAGGTAACAGTTACACAGAATACTACAATCTCTATCAAGTAGTTTATTATTAACTTTCTCCTGCAAGGCTAAGAATGAACAAGTCATTCTGTAAACCAGAAGGTAATGTAGGTACTTCCCTATCTTTCCACTGACAGAGGAAGTGCTGCCAGCTAAAATTTAATTCTCAATTATGGGTTTGGAGGACTGTAGCCTCCTGACCCTTCAATGCAATGTTTGTCTATCACCACCAACCACACCACCTGACAGCAGAAAGGTAAATAGTTATAAGTCACCAAGGGTGAAGAAATTAAGGGTAAAAGGCTTTCAGACATTCTAGAGAAACCTGCCACTTCACTGCTTATCAGAAGATCTAAAAATACTATTCAATTAATTTACCCTTTAAGGGTAATTTAAATTTAAATTAACAGTGCCTCAGTCGGTCAATATTGTTACTTGATTACAAACACAGAAAATAAATTTGGAAAATAAAGGGGAACAATGGAAAATAAAAGGAAAACTGGAAGGTTCTCAGCCAGTGTTATGGCCATAGGCAGAAAAGCCTCATCCAATTTCCCTCCGTGTTCTCTGTGAAGCAAATCGACTGGAGGGAAGGTACACAAGCTTCACCAAACACTGGCAATGTTTATAAAAAAGTGTTTTTAGGAAATTCCCATGCAGCAAGGCTTAGGTTACCAAAATGAATCTCATTTCTCTGGAAAAGCTAACACCACCTTGAATATTCAATTATGAGCACTGGCACAAGATGGAAACATTGTGCAGCATACTCCTTTGGAGCACGGACTTCCCAACTTGTTTCACAATGGGAAGATGAATTGAAGGAGGAAATATTTAACAGAAAGCGAAAAAACAAAAATATGGGACCCAAGTTGAATTTAAAACAACAGCAAATTTGACACACAGAAACCAGCAACAGATTACTGAAAGTTTTTTTTTTTTGTTTACCTCAACATGATTTTTGAAAGCTACTTTATTTTTAAACATTCAAAAATTACTCGATAGCTAAAGGTAAGAGACACGCTCTTTCATGTTTCACACAACTTAAACATGTAAATGAAAGGAAAACAGCTTTAATTGCAACATTCAAGTACATCTTCAGAGATTCTCAACAACTCTCTGAGATTATTTCACTAGTACAATATCATTAATTTAGGAATCTAGTGCTAGGATCTAGGCTCAGCTGCTGCAGCAATCTAGCTGCCTTTTACATGATGCCAATATTTTATGTTTTTCAAAGTCCATGCTTTTCTAAGCTCAACAAGACCATTAGCATTGCTGCTAGTATTCTGTGAGATAAAACACACTCTTTCCACAAATGTTGTAGGACTCACTAGTAGTAGGAAAAGTGTTCTACAATTTTCCTCATTTTACAGATAGGGACATGCCTCAGCAATTATTCAAATCAGAGGTTTAGTGACAGCCAGCACAGGAATCAGAGTCTTATCCCATATCCTGTCCCCTCTAAGACACAGCTCTCCTTCTGGGCCTGCAAACCACAAATATTTGTCTGAAATCTCCAGTGTCTTCCCTACTCCTGAGGACATTTAGAAGATAGAGAGAGAGAGAGAGAGTCAAGAGAGGTGAACCCAAAAACTTGGTGGCTAGAGGTATCAGGATGACACACTGGGACAGGAAAGACAGAACCAGGGAAAATTGACAATGAAAGCAGAGGTGATGAACACTAACCAAAAAGATCTGGATACTGGGATGAAGTCAGAGCTATTGGAAAAAAACAACAATAAATAGCTATGGAAAACAGCAAACACAATCCCTTCTCCCTGTATGCAGCAATGGCTTGGCAAAGAGGCTGAAAGAACAGACCAGTCTCTTGGACAGAAGGGTGGTAAAAAGAGTAGAGAAATTGAGAAAAAGTTAGCTGAATCAACAGAGAAAGTGGTGGCAGCTTCATCCAGAAAATAACATGGATCTGCCAGTGGAAATGCACAGTTGCTTTGGTCACAGGTGAAAAGCCTTTGCCAAAGACTTTAATGGGTGTTATTTTGGCAGTGATCATGTGGCTTGCTAAAGGTGGCAGCACAAGTAGCTGACCACCACCATTTCTGAAACTGCAGAGGACCCCAGAGCAGGGCTGTGGTTTTGATGGGTTATCCCAGGGACTAACTGGCTCTCCACCACTGCCATGAGCTGCAGGCTGTGCTTCCCTGAGCACGGGGAGCTTAAGTCAGAACAAGCTGCTCACTTTTTTGTCTTCATGCAAGTGTCTCCTTGTAAAGAGATAACTCAAGTGGGGGCTGCTCTGTGGAAATCTTCAAGGAGCACCGTCCAAAAGGGCTGAGATACATGACAGGGGAAGGGGTGCTCAGCCATCTAAACCATGGTCTTTCTTTCCTAATTACACTTTTTTGCCAAGAGGTAATTATTTTTCCTGCTCTGTCTTCAACTTGACAGTCTGCTGATCTCAGAGTCACCACTCCACATGCAGACCTGGCAGAGCTCCTCTCCATCCTTTCCTAGAATAGGGGTATGTTTATTTAAAGCCCTTATAGACAAGATAGACTCCACAGAATCAGCAAAACTACTCCTATGATTCCCACTTCAATAATTGCCTTATACCTTTGGGTATAAAATTTCACCCAGCCCTTCTTCCCACACCTACACAAAGCATTTCATTCCAAATATGCAGGGAATAGAAGCTGTAAGTAGATATTATCAGCATTATCCCAGACCCTCCAAAGTCAATGAACTATTAAGTTAAGCAGTCACTGCGACAGGATCTGGTTATTTAACTATTAAATAACTGAAATGAATCAGCCTGTCTTAGTGCAAGGTTGTCCTATGTCCACATTAATAGGTGGTGAGCTGCTACAGCACACCAGGTATTAACAAAGTTACAAAAAGTACTTCAGTCTTCAGAGAATTTTTATTTACATATTTCCTCTATGATGCCTGATAAACCAAAGGAGATCCATTACCCTCCAGGGTTATGCAGGGTCACAGCCCATGACCAGAGTTATTCAATTTAATGTATTTCCATGACAAATCAGTCCAATTATGCTACAGACCAAGAAGGAATTTTTTACTGTGGACAAGGACTCCTTGAGATGAGACCCAGTCAGAGCTCTGAGCTGTCTGGGCTTTCTCCTTGTAATTCTCTCATCCCATCAATATTACGCTGAAACCCTGTGGATCATCTCACTTTTTCATTGATGTGTTATGCACATCTGGTGCCAGGGGAAAAGACAGAGCCCAGTCCTGTCACTTCAGCTTTGTCGTAGAAACTGAGGACTCTTCCTCCAGAAGAGCATTTACAAAGGCCCTTGTTTTTTATCACCCTGCAAAGGGGCATGGGAGTTCCCAAGAACTGAGAGACTTCAGGGATGCAGCTAAGGCCATTGATTTTCTCTCTGCATCTTCTCCTCACAGGAATGATGCTTCCAGAGGAAATTCCCTCCCTAAATCTGATAGCTGATGGTACAGGCATCCCAGAGGCCTTTTACTTACCAGCTTTTCCCCACACATGACAAGATTGCTGAATCTTAAAGGTTGCTTCAGGGTGATTCATTTGCCTTAGAAAGATCAAGCCCTAAAATTTCACCCAGAGTTCACTTCAGCCTCCTCCACAGACTGGTAAGCTTTTACTAAAACAATGGCTAAATCAATGAAAGTGGGTATGATAACCATCCTAATGCATGGTTAGGGAAGAAAATAAACCTACAAATAAATAGAACTGTAAACCTACAAATAATAAAACTGTAATAATCTGTGCTGAACCACAATTTTCCATGGATCTTCTCAGTGTCCCTCTTCTATAGGTCGTTTGACTCATCATAGGTGTGCAAGCCCTCATCCTGCATTCCTGCAGCCAGAGCCCTGGACAAGTGGATTGGTGTCATGGTAGCTCCTGATTTACCACACTGCCTCCTTCAGAAACAATGTGCACCCCTAGACAGCCTAAAATGGAGTAGACATCTCAGATATTCAGAGGGATTTCCTCTCCCTCATTATCCCTTGTCACCTGAGACTGTCCCTGGTATTGGAGACAGAAGTACTTTAAGTACTTCTCCTCTTCTTCAGGTTGCTGGCCGACCACCTCCCAACTGCAAACAGCTTTATTTTACACTCCCAGCTCCAGGTGAGACCACTGACAACCCCAGGGACTGGCTTGCATGATAGGAAATTTGGAAAGTGCATTTATCTTTGCTACCTTGCCAGTTCTCTAGGCCAAACATTATTAACACAGACAATAAAGCTAAGGGAGAAAAAAGAGATACTATGCCCAGCCTTGTCAGTGAAACAGTTGTACCATGCCCCAAACCAGGCTTTGGTGGAATTTCCATGCCCATACCAGTGCAGCAGGTGTGTTCCTATCTGGGGATGTCTGATTATCCCACACTGAGGATTTTTAAAGCCCGTGGGAGCTTGAGTCAAACCTGGTTGCCACCCGTTCCTACTGTGAACACTCTTTCAGGAACATGCCTACAGAGGAGCAAGTCTGAACCTTTTGGTGTGTTTAAAATAGCTCTCAACCTACTTGAGAAAAGCAGGGCTGGTTTGGGGAGTGCTTCTGGCAGGGTTGGCTGAGAAGGCACAAGTTTGCATTTGTACTTTTGACTTCTCTGTTGTAGGCATGATAGTGCAAGAACTGTGCAGATTGTTGTGTTTTGGTATGTCCAAACAGCTTTGCTCTCCAAACCTCTTCACTTCTCCTTGAAGGGGGAAAACTAAACTCTTCTACTCTAAACCTTCCCACCTGCTGGCAGGCTAATTCTCACCAGAGGGTATGTGCTTTCCTGGATACATACTTTCCCAGACATTCTTGACAGAGGTAACTGTCTGCCCAGGATTCAGATGGATTTCTTTCTGGTCCTGGTACCTTATGCTGTAAATATATGGCATGATAGGAAATGGGAATATAAAGGCATGAGGTGACAGCTCCTATCCTAAGATATAACTTGTAGATTGGTGTGGGACATCACACAATGATTAAGCCACCCTGGGGATTAAAATGGAGCCCATTGCAGCATTGGCTGAAAAATCAGAGCAGACTGAGCAGACTGAGCAGTTGGCACTGCAAGTGCCAGAACGCACAGAGGCTGGTTTCCTCCTCCTTCCTTGCATCTTGTGGCCGACCCACTTGCTCCAGCTGAGGCTCTTCTGCAGTTTTGGCTTTTAGAAAGCTTTGGCCGAGTTGCTGCCCCGACCTTTGCTCAGGGGAGCACTGACATGGCAGCGTTTTGCCTCCAAGTGTGTGTTCCTCCACCCTGCTGGGCCGAGCCCCGTGTTCCCACCAAAGCCCTGGAGCCCACACCACTGGGGAGCAGGCACAGTTTCCATCTGAGGTGGGGAAGGGAAAGGCACTTTCCAAAGGATCTGAACAGACCAATGTGAGCGCCACAGACTGAGTTAACATCAGATTTCAAGTGGAAGAGCTGCTGGCAACTTGCCCAGATTCCCTGGCCTGCTGCCTGCCAAGTCCTCAGAGACTATTTTTATCATTATTTATTTATTAAAATTAACTGTCTTGGGGCTGGACCGCAGACAGACAGAATCTAAAAACGCAGACACTCAGTGGAAAGCTAGCTGGGAGGTAGGTGGAGAGGTTAATAATATCTGGTCCTGTCCCATTGAAGGGCAAAAACCCCCAATCTTCTAAGAGAGTTTGTGGCTTAACAGGTTTAAATTCTTGCAATTCTTCTAGGCACCAGAATGGTGCCTAGAAATTCTTCTAGGCCTAGAGAGACAAGGTGCTGGCTCACCTGCAGGTACATGTGCCGTTTCCATACAGACTGGCAGACTGGGCCCACAGCATATGAATTTGGAGAAAGGTCATGAACCAGCAGGAGCGAGAAAACGCTACTGTGAAGGCTGACAATCCACTGTACCAATACTGAACGGGAGACCACTTCAAGGAGCAACCTGAATCACTAACTGATCCTTCACTACAAATCATTTTTATCTGCTGGGATACTCGACAAGGCACTCTCCTATTTTTTTCTTTTGGCTGCCTGAGACCACCAAATTATACCACATAGGCTGCTTGTAATTGAGCAGCCATGCCAGCTTCTGCTTCTAGATATCTCACGTTTTTCTAGTGCCTTACAAACCTAAAGAGAAGTTCTCCCCAGCCTATGCTGAAACCAAGCCAAAGAGGCCATATATCCCATATTATGCCCAAACCACACTCTGCTATTTGGAGAATGCAAATCCAACCAAAGCCACAAAAAAAAAAAAAAATAGATTGTTCTAAAATGTGTTTCCAGATGGATTGCGATGAATGAAGTACAGAACACCTACAAAGAGATTTTCATCTCTCAAAAGGAACCAGTGCATCTGATCCCCCCGAAAACCAGGTCTGGGAATGGGGAAACTACGGAAAGGGAGGCTTTCTACAACAGAAATACTTCACACTCAGATAAATGCTTTCCACCCACAGAACATAAAGCATTTTTTCTAAAAGCAAGCACTATTCTGGTTTCACTCAGAATAGCAGAAGCAAGGCATGTAAACCACTTGCTCAGGGTCACACAATACAATACAGTATTGTCAGCTCTTTGACCTTGCTTTTCCAGTGCTTACCTTGCCCTATTGTGCTGCCTGGACAATGTGTTGATAGACAACAGGCTTTCTAATCCAACAGAGCCCTGTAAATCACAGCTACCAGTCTGCCCACATCGTGCCTGGCTTTAACTGATTCAGGAGCTGGTAGCTGTTGCCAGCACAACACTGATGCAGGAAACCTCATCGTATTCACACATTAACAGCATGAGGCTTGCAATCATGACACAGCACACTGCTGGGAGTGCCACGCAGAAATCACACTCACTTTGGATGCTGCTGGACAGACACTCTTCTGCAGGACCACAGAAGGGGTGTCAGTAGTTCACATGACTCACACAACTATGCATATCCCTGTGGTAAGACATTTACCCTGGTTTCAGTGGGATTTCTTGATGCAAAAGGATTCATAGGTATAATGATGCTTTAGCACACTCTGAAAAAGCCAGAATGCGTGAGGATTACCTCACAAATTCTAGGTGTCTCCTTTTTGCACTAATCCAGGCCTGGAATTTGGGTGTCTTCTTCAGGCAGATTGAAATCACAGCCCAAATCACTGCAGTGCTATCAGCACAAGATTTTAGTAACACCTTACAGACTACATGCAAGTATCTCCCTAAAGAAAGCTTTGCTTGTATTCCAAGCCTCACAGCCTATGAAACACAAAGCACAAAATCTTCTCTTCTCCCATTTAGAGCAACACTTTAACTAGGAAGGCTGTTTCCATGAGATGTGCACACATTTCAAAATGTAAATATAGCAGAGCAGGAAAAGAAAAAGGACTCTTTGACTGCTAATGAATCACCCTTGTTGAAAGCTTCCTTTGGGGCATTCTGCCATCTGAGTCACTTTGCTCTGCATGCTTCTTAGCTTGGCTCTCTCCAGGCTTCATTCACCTGACATACATCTCTCTTTAGGTTGTAGGGATATATGCTTTTGTAATCCTGTATTAGCAATGGGTGAATATATGAGTATAGATATTTTAAGGACAATGATGAAGGGAACAAAAGCATTCTTTAAAACAGCATTTTACTTTCAAGAGTAATCATGGTATAGTCAGAACAGCACTTGTATACCACTTCTCATCTTCAGGAGAACTTTGCTAAACAACCAGCTGTTCCTCATATCAGTTGTGGCATGGACTCTATAAATCTGCATTAATTTCCTCATCAGTTTAACAAGGATGAAATTGATAAATTTAAATGAGTTGCTAGAGAGCAGGGCTTAAATTAAGGACATGCATGAGGACCTGGGCCCTCTCAAGCCCTATGACCTGGCCTACCTGTTAACAAAAGAAGTGTTAACTGCTTTCTCCACTTTTACTCTGATGCAATCTAGGTCAGACCCCACTAGTTAGATGCATTAAACCATATATAACAACTTCAAGAGCTGTGTCCTGGCCAATTTCTCTCACACTGAACTCAAACACAATTGCACCCACACAAGCACTAACAAGCGTGCTATGAATCCTTTTTTCCCCTATATCATCTCGAACTACCCTTCTCCCCCTTCCTCAGGTAATTTCAGATTCAGTCAGTTCCCAGATTTGGGTCCTCACATGCCACAAAAATATTTGTTCTGCCCCTGCAAATGCTTCTTTTGGTGGCTGTGCCAGGCTGTGCAGGTTCATAGCGTGCATTAAAGCAGGCCAGAAGATTTCTCTTCTGCTGAGGAGAAATCACATCTGGTAAGAACATCCCTGACAAGCACTTCCACAGACCCGGTCAGAGTTCCCTGTCTTAATGACATAAGTTGTCCTCATCCTCATCAGCTCTCTTTCCCTCCATATAGCCCTGGCAGCCTCCACCCGTTCCTTCTAGAAGAGGCCTCAGCAGTTAAAACATGACTTCAATAAAAGCATAGAAGAAAACTGTGTGAAGCCTACCCTATGCAAAAGCTCAGGACCCCACAGCCACAGTCAGCATTTGCTTTAACACAAGATCCAACACCCTCCCAAGTAACACTTCTGCACATAACTACTGATCTATGCTGCTGGGCAAGGGCAAGCAGAGGGAAATGCATTCTGCAGAGTACTCTGCTTTGTTCCCTGAAGGTTTTCTGACATGATGAGACACTGTAAAACACCCTGCAAAGAGAAACTGAAATACACCTGCTCAGCTGTCAGGCTGACTCACTCACTGAGCCACACCAACACCCAGCGTGACTGCGGCTCAAGTGACACTCCAGCTTCACCTACCCCTGGGTCTGCCTGCTCCTGCTAATTCTGCATGTGCAAGAGGACACCACCACCACACTGTGGGAAGTGCTGATCTGCAAAGTTACCTCTTGTCCAATTCCACGGGCTTGGAGCCTGGAAGAAGAGGTGGTGGCAGCAACACAAAGACAGGGCAGGGGGTGTGCATTTGATGGATACTGATCCTCAGATGATTGAGCTTGCTAGCACTCTGCTGTGTTTACAGTTATACAGCAGATGGTTCCTTTAAAACAGAAAAGCTCAAAACAGGAGGTAGCCCTACCACTAAGTTGTTTAGTGAAAGTTTCCTACAAATTTTCCATTGTCAGTCCCAGCTGAGAGATGTTTGTTATGGAGAAGTCACACTCGAAAAAAGGACAAGCATGTGCACACCAGGAAACTTCTGTGTTAGTCCCAATATAAGATCTGTGACAAGACATTGTAGGTCTCATTTTCAGAGTGTTTCTTCCATTCAGCCCCTTGTCCTCTCCTCCCTTCACCCTCTGCTTTGAATCCTCCTTCATACAACATTGAGCAATCATTATCCAATTATCCTGTTGCCATAAACCCACAGCCCCCTTCCAAGAGAGCAGCAGGTCTTGGGCACACTTGGCCCATTTTGGTGCCACAGTGAAGCCTCTGCACTTCCCTGCATCCTATACAGCACACTACCAGACTGCTAATTCAGCTAGCTCATGAGAGTTTGCTCAGCAGGCAAAAGATAACACTTCACAATTCATTTTAATTGCAACTTCTTTGTAGTGCTTTCCTTTATTCAAGGGAGAGAAGAAAATTTTTAAAATGCTTGATCCGGTCCACATTATAGCACTGATCCTTGCTTTCAAAAGAACAGAGACAAGTTTACTCTGAAAATAACCCCAAATGACAACTCACAGCTGTCTCTCCTCAGCTCCATGCACCATCCTACTGATCCTCCTGATTTCTCTCTCAGGCTGTTGCCCTTGCCATCTCCATACAGACCCACAAGCCTCCTCCATCTCAGCAAGGTGTTTACTGTCTCCTCACACACACACACACACACACACACTCTTTTGCATCCCGTTTTCAGTTTGACCCTTCCCAGGGTCCCACAGACCTTACTCCACCATCCCATATCTCTCACTTCTTCTCAACAGTGGGCTGCCATGGCCTGCTCATTTCATGGATGGCACAGAAGGGGTGGAGAACAGAGGAAAACAGGCAGCACAGAACTCAGCAAGGAAACTGTAGGGAAGCCATCAGCACCTCTCAGTGCTCACCCTTTACCTGCACACCACAGACTAGGCTCTTCCTCTTCAGTCCAACACACAAAGAATTGTCAATAGTAACCTCTTCCCTTTTGCTCCCCCACATTCAGATTTAAATCTGTATTCCCATAAGCAACAAAACCAGACACTGAGCCTCCAAGTCTACTGTATTTTCTTTAATTCCTAGCAAAAGTCTGCTGTTCAGAGTTTAGTCAAAGGCGCTGTGAGAACCCCTTCTGCTCTGCCACACCAATTTCCACTGCAGATCACATCAGTAATCAGCATGCTGTGGTATGCAGGAGTGGTCAGGCAGCTCATGCCTGTTCAAGTGCAGCTACATTCAAAAGTTGGACTGAACAGTAGGAAATACAGAAGCCCACAAGCTCATTATTTATTCTGTAGAAATGGCTAGAGGCAAGATAAGGCAGTCACACTATTTAGTCAATGAAAAATGCTCTTTAGAAAGATTTTAGATGTCTAAATTCACAAGACCCACTTGGGAACTTTCAGATGCCTGAGGCATACCATGCTGGGAGCCAAGGCACCACAGGAAAGAACAGCTTTGGAAACTTCCTTTCACATTTTAACCAATCCAGTAGGATGCAAGAAGGTTTTACTTCTTTTTCAGACCTCTCCTAAGGTCCCTCATTACTGAGGTTGGAATACCAAGGATCTCAGGGAGCCATAACCATTCCCTTTGCACTGCAAGGCAGGTGGGTCAAGCCAGCTGTCCCATAAATTCACTGTGGCAAATATGAAATGCTGCACAACATAACCCAACCTGATTTCTTTTGGCACCATGACCTCACCATGATTGAGGCAGACAAACTCTGTGCATGCTCATCCAGGAGGATCAGGCCATCGTCTTCATCACACTCCTCAAACACCCCAGCACAGAGAGGGATTCTGCTGGCTCAAGGGGCTGAGCCAGCCCCAAAGTTTGGGTAGACACAAGATCACTGCAGAGGGCTATAATGCAGCCTCCCAGACTCAAAGCAAGGGAATGCTCACAAACACAGCTGTGCAAAAAAAAAAATCTTGCTATACCATACACTGTTCCCTTAGGACAAGTTATTCTGGTCTGAAAACAAAACAAAACAAAAAAAACAAACAAAAAAAGGTAACTTTTAGAAAACATAGCTAAGTGAAAACAAAGCCCAGCCACCCTTTTCTGCACCTTCAAGGCAGATGCTAACACACATCTGTGCACGCAACAGCCCCAGAACATGAACCAGTTCAGAGCACAGATATGGTGCTGGCACAGCTTCCTTGGCCATTGCTGACAATGCTGTTTTGTTCTTCCATAAAGCTGTTTTGTTCAGGGCCTTCTTTGAAAATTCCATCATGACACATGTGCAAAGTGCCAGCTTGGATAAATGTGCTCCTCCAGGATTATTTTCACTATGGTTAATATTCTACCCCCCACAACCTCCTCAACCACAGTCTGTTCCACATGCTCATTACTTCACAAGGAGGAATATACAGTCCTGTCCCCCACAGTTTCTGTCTGCCCCTGCTCCTCCCAAAAAATCACCAAGCACTCCTGGGGCAGCTGCTTTCCATGGATTTTGAAGCTGCTTTGAAGGCAGCTGGGATGAGGCTCACACATCCTTCATGAACTCCATCCACCTCTGTGAATCACGTGAGCCAGTGCTCCTGATGACACAAGATCATGGCTCGCTGCACACTTCTGTTCCAGAAAGTGTGTTATTCATCAGCACAACAGCCTAGGACCTTGGCACAAGGAAGTTAGGAAGCACTTGAGTGTTAATGCTAGCTAAGTAAAAAAACCTCCTCATTTCCTCAGCAAAACAGCACTTGACCCACATTTTCTAGAAAGCAACAGCTTGCATGTTACTCTGTGCAAACTCTACTTAGAAAGAAAGAAAACTGACCCACATTTGAACTGTCTCAGTAATCAGTGGTGCATAAAAAAGGCTCCCAAAGTAACACCATTAACCCAGCGTGTTATCTCCAGTAGATGGGTTCTCTAAGACAATTTTACAGAGACTAATGGTGAACTTTTTCTTGCCTACAGTATCCACTCAAAGCAAAGGTGGTTACTACATACTCCCATCCAGGGCAATCATATCCTGCTTCTGGGGAAACAACCAGATTCAACCCCAAAAATACAAATCTTAAACTACCAGCTTCCTATGAAGAGACACTCTAAAAATATGACTTTTCAAGCATTCCAAAACAAACCTAGATGTGTGGTCCACGGTACAAGGTGCAATGAGGAAAGCCATATAGAGGAGACCTGCACCAAAACTTCGTTACCAATTTAACATGCCCCATCTACACTTCTGTGCCCTCCTCCTACTGCCAGTGACTTGTAGGTCTCTTCTAGAATTTTAATCCCTTACTTTTCCTATAAACATTGAGTATTCGACTGCAAGTTTTTTTGCCAGACTTTTCCTATCCAGTTTCATTTAAAAAAAAATCTGGAACAGTTAAAATTTTGGTTAAGAATCACATCATATCACTTCATGTATATGGGGCTTATACACTTGCCACCTATACTCTAGAGCCATCATTGGTCACAAATACACATTGGATTTCACAGATATTTGAAGGCCCCCATCACTGTGCTCTCTACTTCAAGGAGATGGATAACAGAAAAATTGCTCTGCAGTTTCCCACCAGCAGGTTCCTTTGCCAGTCACTGCCACTTGCAGTGCAGCTCATCAGAAACCAGCCCAACGTTCTGCTGAAAGGAGGTCAGAAACCAGGAGTGGCAGAGCACATCAGGGAGAGGTGGTGCTGGAAGTCTGTGAGGCCCAACTGCAGCACATGGGCAAGTCATGGCCTGATTTGCCAGAAATAGGGCTGATTTCCTCTGCAGCACTGGTAGCAGAGCAGGCAGGTGGGCCAGGCACGGCAGCAGAAGAAAGAGGCAGGATGCCAGAGCAAGCCTGAAGCAAATTAAATATCAGAAGGCAGCAGGTTCCTTTGAGACTGCTTGGTTGCTCTTTTGGCAGAGGAGAAAAGCAAGCCATTAAAGAGGCAGAATACACCCGTGTCAACTTCATTTGCAGCACTAATTGCCATGCACGTGCGCTAATTGCCCTCACATGAAGTGCAAGGGACTGGGCACTACTTGAATCCCAAGCAGTAAGTGAGTCTTCCAAAGTAACACTTGTTGGATCATGCTCTCACCACACATTCCACTTGTACCAAAAGTGGAAGGAATCAGTGCAGTCTTGTTTTTTTCATAAAGTTATCCACTGCAACTTATTTAAAGACCAAAAAGGAGACTTCAACCAGACCACCAGAGATATTCAAACATTAGCAAAGTTTGGAGATTTTTACTAAAGTAAGGGAAGGTAAGAGCCACTGAAACAAACTGTTCCCTGCTGTCACTCTGGAGGGCAGGGCAATTCGTCAGTAATAGCAACACTATTTGATTGCTCTCAGTAAAAGCTGATGGCTGTCAGAGCTCATCCTAGCTACCTGCACAGGTAAAGTACATCAGAAAAATAAACACTGGTGGTAGGAACACAGAGCTGCACTGCCTGGGGACTTCTCCTGGGCCTGTTTACATCACTGAGGAGGTGAAAGCAAGGAAAAAGCAGAGGGAGGGAGGACTGAGCAGGTGGACAGATCATGCTTGGCCATCCTCTCCTGTTTTGTTAGGGGTTTCCTGGAAAAACAGAATTGTGAGACAGTAGAAGAGACTGTCCAGAGAAGCTGTGGATGCCCCATCCCTAGTAGTCTAGAAGTGTTCAAGGCCAGGATGGATGGGAGTCCAAGTAACCTGGTCTAGTAATCTCCATGTCAGGGGTGCTGGAACTAGATGATCTTTAAGATTCCTTCCAACCCAACAATTTAATGATTCTACAAAAAAGGGGTTTATGTCCTTCCCTCCAGCAAAGTCTGAAAGCAGCACATGTCCCTATCAGGATGTTAACATGCCCTTAACATCCTTCAGCTGCATTTGCTCCTAGCTCATTAACACTTCTTTCTCATTAGATGATACCAACCCCTCTCAACTGCTTGCCCAGGTGTACATGTGCATATCCCAGACTATTTTGGTCCAAATATATGAGTTAAACTAACTTTGGGTGAGTTGGGCTGCAAAAACCATTCCGCTTACTGAGTTTGACTGTTTGGCAGTAATGGTATTGCTGCTGAAGCACACACAACAAAAAAAACCCTGGAAAACCAGACTCAATGATCCATTACCACATAAGTGAAGAAGAGGAAATGCACCTCTCACTACTAAATTTTTTTACAGTATTTCTTCGCAGGGTTTTTTTTTTTTTTTTGTTGTTGTTGTTGTTTGCTTGTTTTGTTTTTTTGGGTTTTTTTTTTCTCCCCAGGACCTACAGAGAAGTGAGAGAGACAAGAGACCCCGCAGACCCAGCTTCCAATGGTGTGTCTCTGATACACTGCAGGGTGCCTAGAAGAAGACAGATGCCTCTCAGTAATGTTTGACTGATCAGTATAAATCAGTCACTATTGCTCCACACCAGCTGTCCCTTCATACAGAAAAGCCCTAAGGGGAGTTAAAGGCATTTTGCAAGCAGCCAGAGGGAAAAAGGTATTTTTGGTGATAGGCAGGAGGCATTTAGATTCCAACTCGCTTCATGTTGTGCTAAATAAAAACTAGACAAGGGAACAATGACTTGGGTATGGTTTGAAGAGAGTTAAGAGTCTTTTTAGATCAAATTGGGGCAGGGAAAGCAGAGGGAGAAGTAAATGCCATGCCCATTAAGATTCAAAAGTTAGTTGACTCAGTCCTGGAAACTGCACCTCCACCTAGGACCACTGTTGATGCAGAAGGCACCCTTCCATTGAAAGGAAATCAATATTTTCACTCTGCCCAGACCCAAATGCTGTTTCAATGAGCAAGCCAATGTTACAATGCCACCCATTTGAAGGGAGCACAATATTTCTCCAATAAGCTTCAGCAGGAGGTTTGGCAGGCACGGAGCTGTCACAGCATCTCCCCATGAAGTTTGACATGCAGAAGATATGCTCATGTTGCAGCAAGGCACTGCCTCAATAGTGTATGGAGTATTGCAAATGGCTTAAACAGAAGGAGAGCTGCTGGAAACCAAAAGAGCTTCTCCCAGGAAAGACACAGAAGAGCATCACCTGCCACTTCTGTGGCATTCCAGATGGCAGCCTGGGATCTTAGACATACAGCATTCCTGGTCACATCTGCTAAAGAATTGGCAAAGAAAAGGTTTGGTCTCAGCCCCAAGCAAGAGGTCATGTTCTGAAAGCAGATCATTTCTCTGGGAAGGATGAGTCGTGAGCAGTCACCCCTTGAACAGAAACAGCCATAGAGGGGACACTTGTGACCAGGCTCCTGAGAAGCAGCTTTGGAAATGAGGCCAAGGGCTGGCTAAACATGACAGATAAGCTCCTCTCTTGACTCTGTCACTATCACAACCAGCCCCAATGGGGGACAGCACATAGCACAGAGTTACACTATCTCTTCTAAAAGAAAATTACATACAAAGTCAATGTACTAAGTTAATAGTATAAGGTACTCCTCACTTACATAAGCTACAGTCTTAGCCTGAAGATATTATGGTAAAGATTGGTGTGTTCAGAAAAGTTCATCAAAATAAATTGAAGAAAATTATTTAAACCTGTGAGAACACTTCTTTTAACAAGCGTGACTTTATTTAGTTTGCATTCCCTCTGGAAGTGAATTAAATTAACTAGGTCCATTTGCATCTAAAATAGACAAGTAAGGTGGTTTCAGCAGTGGACTACAGTTTCTGTATAGTGGGCTCTGTATTGTGGTTTAACTACTCCACAGAGTGTAACCTTTCCTAGACATCATTACTTGGACAAGCCTTCAGTGCCATGACACAGCCAGATACTCCTTACCTCTATTAGGGAAGAAGGAAAACAAACACAAACGAAACTGCAGTTTCCTAACTTTCTCTCTCGAGATATGAAAATATTTTCAGGAAATACTTCCTTAAGTATTTGTTCACAGTCATTTCAACCACAGTGCAAAAGTCATACACTTTTAAAAGTCCCTGGAGCAGGCCTGGAGTTCTAAGGAGTTACCTAAGTACAGCTACCCTAACAGCTGAGCAGGGCCAGGCACCAAAAAGGAGGTCACCTGTGAAAGGACGAGTAACCTTCAAGCATACTGCTTGTACTGCAGTGCTTTCAGAAAGGTCTCACTCAGGAATGAGACCAGCTGTGCCAGATGTCATTGAAATGCACTGTTTGTGACAACAGAGAACAGCAGGCTCTGGGTGGGGTGGGAACTAAAGCCAGGTGAGACAAGGAAACTAAGCACCAGTTTCATCTGAGAGCAGCCAGAGAGCTCTAGTCACAGACAGCTCTTCTTTACTGTCTGCTCCTACCCAGGGCTGTGCTTGCTGGTTTGCTTAACAAAAGCCACCAACAAAATAGACTAGAAAGCACATGGGTACTTTTGTCACCCCCAAGAGCCCACACACAAAGGAGGGTTTTTTCAGATGGGTCTGTGACTAGTACCTGCCACAAATGGTTTAGGCTGACTTGGTCTTGTTTTGGTGCAGCAGGATGGCATATATGAGCTCTGGAAGTATCCTTCAATCACAAAGTTTCTGATTCTGTACCTTGCAGAAGTTTTCAGTACATCTGTAACATCAAGGGGGTGGCACTAGTTCTAGCACACCGACACAACTAAGAAGATAAGCCTGAGCTCTAGTCTCTCATTTTCCTGGCTTGTCAACAGCCTTGCAAATTTCTCAGATATGATGGTAAACCCATATGCACAGCATCTATTTGGTGTTGTACTGCTAAAAAGTCCAGAACAGACATGGAGCAAAGAAAAATGCCATATTCAACATCAATTAAGAAGCCAGGAATGTAATTATCCAGTACAAAATCTGGGCATGATGTCAGAACCCCTTCACAACTAACACGTCCATCTGTGTTATATTTAAGTAGATGCCACCAACTTGAGCAGAGAAATATCCCCAATATGTTCCATTACAGGGTACTAGAATCCTGTCATACTAAGAGGAGAAAGGAAAAAAATATTGGTTCAGTTCACCTTCAGTTCAGAAATCACAGCAGATTGCTTTTTCAACTGACAAATACTTTGCAATTCAGCATTTAAACTTTTTTTTTTTTCTATACCTTCTGAGTGGAAAATATTTAAAGTATAGGAGAATTGCTCAGTGGGTACTGTTAAATGAGCTCAGAAGTCCATCCTGGCCTTAAGATCCAGAGAGTTCACCACTCAACAGCAGTTCCCACACTAGTAACCTACTTCATGTTCAACGGTCTGAAAGACTGCATTTAGCTTTCAGCACGAGTGAGACTGACACTGTGATTACACATTCTCCCACCACACTGCAGAGCCTCCTCTTTCCTTAGCAGCACAGAGCATTTCTTCCTCTCCCCTATGAGATTACTAGTAATCACCTGCCTGAAAAAAAGAAATCCCATTTAAATGGATAAATCTCCACTAATAACATATCCCTTGGTCCCCCCCTTTGTGCAATTCTGTGTATAAATACCCACACATTAAGCAAGAATACACAGAGAAAGCTGCCATTGGGTACCTCGCAGCAAATGGAAAGAGTTCATCACTCAGCAAGCATGTCTGAGGAGCTCTGTCATCTGTGGGCTGACCAGCAAACTACTGTTTTTAGAAATACTGATTTGAGTAGTCCCTTACCACATTGCTGGCTCTAAGAATTCAGTTTGCAGAGTGAAAGGGACACAGGGATCAGTGCTTGTAGCATTTAGTCTAGAGCAGGGAATTAAGGGAAGGAGGCAAGGCTTTTTCTGGAAGGGAAGATACAGCCAGGGAACTGTTTGCATCAGCAACATTTTATGACAGATCCTTGCAAGCAATGTCATAGCCTTTTCTTCTGAGTATGAAGTGAGACAGAATGTCTTATACAAGCTGCAAACATATTTGAAGAATAAACAGTTTGCGTAAGTTGCCTCTTTGAGAGATCAATTTCTAATGTCGGGGGAAAAGAAAGGGGAAACACAAACCTTTCTTTATTTCTATTCCCTCTGTGTTGCATCAGCACAGTCCTTTGTTTACTGTCTGCAAAGATGCACTCTGATACTAGTGGAATGTGTATACTGAATTTGAAGAGCAGTTTTAATTCCCAAAACTCAACCTCCCAAAAACAAAGTTGCCCAGGAAAACACAGGATGATAGCCAAGCATGGCAATACCACAAAAACCCAATTCACAGTAAAAGATTTGATGGGTATTACATGGGTGTGTAAAACTTTTCATGAAAAGAAAAGGCAGTTTAATATTTCATCTGGAAACTCATCACTCAAACTGCAGAAGAAGCAGTCTAGGTAAAGGAATTACAAACAAAATCAGGGCAGGATTGAGGATGCTTTGAAATACACTTCTCTTCTGCTATTTCTGCTGCTATGAAGTAGGAGAAGCCACAAATGATGACTATACAATGCACACTACAGACAGTCCTGATAACATCTTAAATGCACAAATATGATTTGTGTTCCTGATGTCTGGGGAAGGGAAGAAAGATACATGGCAATTACATTAGTGACATATAAATATGAAGAAAAAAGTACATACTGATGTTTTATTTGCAGAACAAAGCCTGACAATACAATGAAACATTCTATAGTGAGTGCTGTAACAAAAATCCTACTTGGCATTGCTGAGGCCAGCCTGGCACCAGAAGCAACACTGTTGGTGATGCCAATGCTGCCCATTAATTCTTCAACTGTGGGGGGGCCTGCCATTTGTAAACACATCATCTTTGTGATGCAAACCCAACTGTGTCTGACTGAAGCAGTTCACAGGCTTGTCCACCTACCGGGCTCCTGGTGGGACAGAGCTTCCCAGATGTCCAAGAGCAAGACTCAAAGAAGGCAGAGCTTTAAAAATGTGTTCAGTCCATTTCTCTGAGTGTCAGAACAAGACCACCTCTAAGCTAAATTCTACTGCAGGTCTGCTGAATGATGCCATTCCTGTACCTGCCAGTGATGAAACCAGCAAGAGTCAGCACCATCATAAAACATCACGGAGAGTTTCACTGGGAGTGGTCCAGTTGCAGGTGCTAAAAAGCATTTTGAGTCTTGTCTTGGCCTGACAACCATTTTATGTGTGACCTTATTAAGTGCTAGAGACTTCAAACTTTCTTATGATAAGGTGAGAACATTTAGGAGTTCAGGAGACAAATATTAAAATTCTTGTCTGTTTCCCACACCCCCTCATAACTAGATTATCTTTTTTAATATCTTTGGGGTTGTGTTTTTTCATTCACATGAGATTTCCCCTTGGGTTTTTACCTAGCCTAAGGACTCCATAATAATGAATCAAGTTTCTGGCAGCAGCAGGCTACATCTCAGGTAAAAACAAAAAAAAAAAGAAATTTTTTTTAAGTATCACCAATGTCAAAACAAAAAGAAGAAAGAGCATCCCATGGATGAAAGATATCACAAGTTCAGATCACTAGGCTAGACTTCAGAGGGAGGGAAGGAACTAACACCAAGCATATCCCACATCAAAACACAGGACTTGCAGGAGATGAAAAAGTCACACAGCAGTTAGACAGGAACCACACCCATTTCCCAGAAGCTGTAAATCTTCACATTCCTTGGGCACACTTTGTCACTGTTCTACTCCTCTAGGCCATAAAAAACCAACATGTAGCACACAGGGAAATCATGTAGCAGCTGGAAGGCTCGAGGGAGATTCTGGTGCACTCCAGCTCCCTCCACACTACCTCTTCTGGGTACAGATTACCTGTGCAAGGTGCCATGTAAACCCTACAGTATAAAGCAGATGGGAAGACAAACCTTGCCCAAGGCTGGTAGAACTTGGAGCCCTGTCTTCTACCTCCTCAAACAAAAGTGGGTATTTTCTCTGAACTGCACCCACCTGCACAAGGAAAAAGCATGAAAAAACCCCCAAACAAACGAACGAAAAAACCCCTAAGAAGATGGAGAAAAAAAAAAAAAAACCACAGAAAAAAATAAGTGAGACAAGAAAAAAAAAAAAAAAGAAGGAAAAGAAGAGAAAGACAGGAGCTTTTCAAAGCATGGGTTCTCAGAAGCCACTACCACCTACAGGGTGGATCACTTTATCACACACACAGAATATGCTGTCAAAATAATTTTGATTTTTACCTCTCTGCTCTTCAGCTGTTGCTGGAAATTTTTCATTGCATCTTCTACCAGGACAGAAGGGCATTTCTTTTAGTTTGATTAGAAAATGAGAGTAATATCCAGTAGTATCAAAATATGATGACCAAACCAGCTATTCCCAAAAGACTGTAACTATTCCAACTACTGCAATGGCTAAAAAGTCAGTGATTGTTCCACTTTTCTTAAAAGACGGAGAGGGAGCCATGGTACATGACTGAAAGATTAGCTAATCAGACACAAATTGAATGCATTTGGAGAATAGCCTGGTGCCCAAAGTTCACATTCCAGCTGGGCTGAGTCCCAGTCCTCTTCCAGCCAGACCTTGGCAGCGCTGCCCACACAACAGTGGACTCAGAGCAAAAGGAAGCACTGGGCCATTCAGGCTCCAGGAGGGCACGACTGCTTCCAGTCAGCCTTTAGCACCAGGATAAGCAGCATTTTATATCCACTGCTGTTCAGGTTTATAAATCATCTGAATGTGGTTAATCACAAAAGGCCACATAAATAAGATGTCCTGCCTTGGACAGGTCTCTGACAGAGAACAGGGTCATGCTGGTGTCAAACTAAGCCATTGTGCCCAGGACACCAAAGGACGAGTCAATGGCTGCTTTGTAAGATTAGGGCATGGAAGTTTATCCTTCTGCCTCCTGTACCTGTATTCATGAAGGTTCATGAATCCTGATGTTGCTCTGAAGTATCTTCACCTCTCCAGAAATAACCCAAACTAGCACACTCCGCTTTTTCAAGCATTCATAAAAATGCCTAGAAGGACAAGTCTTTTTACTATGCACCTCAATCACCCTATTAGGTTTTGTCTTCAATTCACCAAGATCCAAGCCACCTATAAAAGGGCAATTACTACCACCAGGCTGAGAGAAATCACACAAATAGGTCAGTTTATCAAGAAACAAACCTATCAAGGATCCAGGAACATGGGGAAATTAGACACACAGCACTCTATCACACTAACAGGTTTTGATACTGGTGAACATTACAGTGAAATATTAAACTAATTCATGGTGGGGGCAAGGAGGATAAAGAAAGGGGGTAGATTAGGAGGTGGCAGGATCATAGGGTAATTTAGGAGATAAGAAAAACAGATACACCTTTGTAAACCTCAAGGAACACATGCCCAAGAGATAAAGACAATATTCTCACAAAGTACTAAATTGATACACAATACCTCAGGGATTTACTTAATTACTTCAATTACAGAATTACCCTAGGAAGGCAAATATCAATGCAACAGTTACTGACTATTTCAGGTTGCCATTTCCCTGCCAGAAGACAGCAAATCAATTTTCACTAACTCTGGTGCAGCTGCTGCACAGGCAGATTTTTCAGTAGTGAGCAGTGCTAGAGCTCTTCTTACTGCATGAGAGCCCTAATGATACCAATGTTTATGCAAAACAGAGCATTAAGTGCTGTTTGAGGCACCCAGTACCTGGCCCCATGTGGCTGAGCACCTTAAAAATCCCATCCTATACAAACATTACTCCAATCTATTTTCCAGGTGGACAAAAGTAAAACAGGCAGCACATAACCACAGGAGAGCTGACACACAGATCCATCTGCATTCCAGGTAGTTCATCTCTCCTTCTTGATGAACAAAGACAATGCTGCTTGAAGGAAATGAAAGCACAATGCAAGGACTTGATTAACACACTGCTGAGAATCTGTCTCTAAATCAGTCATCACTTACATATATTAAGCATGCTGAGGCTGAGATGGAACATACAGTGCTACTTCTCCTACTGTGTGACTTCTTGTTGAATGCCATTCAAATTGCCAACTTGAAAGCACCTTGTAGAGGTGCTCCATAAGAGAGATCTCCACAAGAGATCTTGTGGAGATCACCACAAGATTCAAGTCGATTCCCTGTTACAGTAAGAAATTGTTTTTAGACCTGCTGAAATGAGTTTACTTATGAAAAGGAAAGAGACTGGTTTTCATACCAACATCTTCTGAGAAATGGTTACACTGAAATGCTACATTTTCAAGAGAGCCAACATGCAGCTGCAGATCAATCATCTACCATTAACATGCATTGACAGAGAGAAAGGCCAACACACACACACTTTTCAGAAGTGAAGGATGAGGAGTACTAATGTAATATGGTTATGATGGAGACAAAAAAGGGTCAGCAAGAAGGAGCCCTGAATCAGAGACAAACAAAAGACATGTGCTGAGGTAATTCAGAACTTGGCTATCAGAGATCCTTTGCAGAGGTAGTATTTGGGGAGAAAAGAGATCAGTGCATTTTGGTTTCTCTTTCAATGAGGTTACTGACACAAGACAAAAAAAGAAGGTATTTATTTTTCGTGGTACCTTAACAGCCACCCACTCACACTGAGTTAATAAACTACAAAGACTTAACTGTATCCTCGAACAAGGAACCTCAGAAAGTTACAATAAAACAGGTTGGGATGGGAAAACAGGAGTAAATCTAACTTCAGTCCACAGGCTTGTTTGATGTTTGTATGTGGCATTCTTATCCCCTACTCCTGGTCCCCCACCCACTCCAACACACAATCCCCATCACTTTTTAAGTCTGATTCAGAGTCCAATAAACTCTCTTGTGAAATTCCCTGTCCCTTAGCCCACAGTCTTACAAAAATGCCAGGGCTTACTCAAGACTATCTGCGCTGAGGGCAGCTGGTCTCCTCACATGACTTCAGTTAAGCATCTGCAACCCACAGGCTGAACCTCTTCCCATGCGCCCGTACAAGTCTGAGGGTCAGCTGGGCAGAGAATAAATCTCACTTATCTCTGCTGTGAATGCAAGGCAGATCACTGATAAACAGTACATTTCTTTCTCAGTTAAGTATTAGAAAGCCTCATTCACATGTAAAGTAATGCTTACATGAGTTCTAGAGTTGAGTGTGTTTTCAGAGCCTGAAAGTGCATCAAAGCCAACACTCGGAAAAGGCTGGACTGAAAAGAGATACACTTACATGCAGAGAGAAGACCACACACTTCCATGCAGTGAAACATACTTGTAATCTTTCCCAGATATAACACAAGGACATAAACCTGAAGACAAGTACAGTCATCCCCTCCCCAGTAAATCCAAAAGCAGTTCCTCTAGAGCTAACTGATCAAAGGAACGTATGAAAAACCCCCTTTTAAGCAGTCAGATTTGTAGTTGGTAGAGTATGATCTGTTTACTGTGTTCTGCTTCCAGCAGCATGCTGCCTTTGGAAACAAGTAAATTCTCACACACAGGATTTCTTTTTCTCCCCTCCCTCAGCACTGGATAACTTTTTTATTATAATGCAATAATTAGCACTTTTTTATTCCAATCAAACCTCAGTTCAAGAAGCCAAATTGCCTCTAGCTGATGAGACTCACAGAGGTACCAACTATATTCATCCTTTTAACAGGGGTGATTTCTGTTTTGAAAGACTAACTCCTCCAGGTAGCAAAGATAAGCCAGAGCCTACTTTCCAAATCCAGTGACCCCAGAAGAATTATTTTAAGAAGCAGCTCAGTTAAGACTGAACAATGACAACTTCTGTCACCTTATGGATTCAGAAGCAGCAGACTGCATTAACCCTTCCATGAAGTCTGACTAGCATAGCTTTGGACCAGAGAGTTTGGGGGCAGAAAAATCCAGCAATGACAAAACTCATGCATCCTCAGCTATGGAATCCAACAAGCTGCCTTTCCCCCAAAAGGGACCTACTACCAAGAATTTCACTCTCTTGAGAAAGAAGAGTTTTTAACAGGTTCCATAGCCTTATAAAAGTGCTCAGGAGTCAACACAAGAGTCACTCTGCTTTAAATGTCGGTGGATCATAACAAGATTGTATTATTTCTCCTGGTTTGGAAACAATTCAGAGAGGATTAAAGGCAAAAAGCTCCCACAAAGTAAACCTTAAGTATTATAGTATAAAATTCCATGAAAAAGAGAGGAAAGGTGATATACATCCTAACCAGCCTTTCATCTGTGACTGCTGTAAAGGTCACATAGTCACAAATGCATTCACATCCACTCCTGCTCCACAAAACCCAGGCTGATGTGACTGCTAGCGTGCAGTCACAGAAAACATCTTAACTCTCTCTTCTTGACTTATCTGGTCTTCACCTGCCTGTGCCTCTGGTAGTTTGAGGGAGGAAAACAGGGCTTGCATGCGTTAGGGGGGCACAGCTGAACACGGCAGATTTCCACGGCAACGAGCTACAGCCCCAGTGAGGAAGGCCTGTTAATAGCTGTGAGGCAATGTGCTCAGCAGAACAGATTTTTCTATCAGACAGACAGAGATAGCAGCTCGTGTTCATACACAAACGTGTAAGGAATCTGATGCTTGGCCTTGTACAACCCCACTGAATTCAGCCCGTGCTACACCAGTGTAGACCACAGCAAGATAGAGACTGTGTTAGTAGGAAAAATAAACTGGCAACATGGAGAGACACTCTGCATCTGAAGACAAAGTAAGAGTGCTCATAGGACATTCCTCATTAACTGAACATTTATTGCCAAACCGTAGGAAACCCCCAGCATTACTATGAAAGCGAAAGCAACTGTGCAATGCACAGATTTGTGCATACGGTACCATCACCTATTGCCCGTGCTTCTACCTTTGACAAGTGCACATACATACAAGCCAACTTCTTACAAAAAACCTGCTATCTGGAAAGGCAGGAAGTTGTAATTGTTCCAGATTTTCTACTGATGGAGTCAATCATTTGGCCTTTGTAATTTAGGCTCCTTCCCACTAAAATAAAGTTACCAAAATTTTCCAACATGATATTTTGTTGGTATCCTCCAAACTCTGCTCATAACAGACTGCTAAATTTTCTAACCACAATCATGATGGGATTTGCCTTGACAGGAAAGGATACAGTCTCCAAACACACTGATTTCAACAGGAAAAGTATCAGTTTATACAGCAAAAAAGCACACATGAGGTTTTGCAAGAACAGAGCCCCAGTGGGGAAGAGCTGAGGCCATTAGCAAACTTTTTCAAGTCAAGCAGAAAAACACCAACTGTCCCACTCACAGTGTATGCTCTGCTGGAAATGCACAAAAAGCCATTTTTAACAAACATAGGAAAAATATGTCATGTACAGTTTATAAAAATATCTGTAGCAAACTAAGAACAAAGCCAGAAACTCTCCAAGTTGGCTTAACCAGGCAGGGGGGAGATGAGAGTAATTTAATGGACTGTTTCGTACAGCAGAACAGTGACAGCCTCATCCTGATGAGGTTTTCTTTAAGTCCTACAGCTTTTCTTGCCACTGCAATAGGTGGAACTCAAAACAATCCAGAACTAAGACTCAAAGCAGGCACAGAGTGAGAGGCTTTATTTTGCATTACATGTTAGGGCTGTAAAACTACAAAACACCTGATTTTAATAAACAGCCCCTGGTTACACACAAGCACCAGGTCTGACTCTGTGAAAGGCTCATGCTTGCTAAGAGTCCTGCACATCAGAAGGATGATAACTGCCTCAAAGCTTCAACACTTTACTTGTGGTAAGCTTAAAGCACGAGTCCCAAGGCTGCTCGCTTCGCTTGAAGAGTGGCGCCTTGTACTGCTGTTGTTTATACAGATATGGTAATTAAAAACTGCACTGTAATGCATTTGATAATAGTCTTATTGTTCCTGTGAACTGAACGGCTTCAATTAAACATCATATCACAGCTAAATAACAACCTGCATTTATACTTTTTTTTTTTTGGTACTTTTTATCCTGCCTGTAGAGGAACTCCGGACTTTTTCACCATAGAGATTTCCAGCACATCTCAGAGCAAAACATTTTCCTTCTAAACCAAAAAGCCTGCCCCACATTCCCACAGAGAATGTTGTCCTAAGACGCCTAAACTCTGCACCAACCCTGAAGCCAGAGTGACACACAAGAACAACCTCTACCTGATAAAGGCAGCCAGACTTTCTACACATTTCTCAGTAAAACAGCAGCAAGCTTGGATACTGTTCCACAGGTGTGCATAGCATAGGGCTGTTTACATTAAATACAACTGAAGGGCACTGGCAGGGCTGGCTGACAGCACTGGAGCAGCCGTCATGGGAACTCAGAAGGCACACTTCTTGCATGTTCAGAACCTTAACTTGGAGCAGAGATGAGGGAACACAACAGCTATGAAAAAAAGCAGGTTACAGGCTAGCCAACACACTGTGCACCATCCCGCAGCAGGTAACCTACGAGTTCGGCTGAAAGCCCTGTCAGCCTTCCAGCATCAGGCAGGCCTATGGACATCTGCCTACCCACCCCAGTTCCCTTACCCTTCAATGCTGAGCACACATCCAAATCACTCAGGGCTTGCCTACCTGCTTCAGGAGGAACTTATCCTCCGCATTGATCTTGAGGGAGACGGCCAGGTGGATGGCGGAGAGCACCACCCCGCTGATGACCGCAGCTCTCATCCGCACCGGCAGCAGCGTGTAGATGCTGTAGATAAAGAAGACGGTCCACCAGATGCCCTCTGAGGCGCTCCTGGGCCACACCAGCAGAACCCCTACCACTTGCACTGCCAGGATCACCAGGATGACAGAGTAGCATGCCAACCACATGTGGTCCTGGTGGAAGTTGTTGCGGTTGCACACCATGCACAGCACCACCATCAGCACGATGGCCAGGGAGAGCACCACGACATAGGATACCTCATAGCGGCCGTGTGCGGCATGGAAGATCAGCATGACCACACAGACCAGCACCAGCACGGCCATAAGCATGGTGAGGCTGCTCTGGTTTAGCCGAAAGAAGTAGCGTTGATAGAGACGTTCCAGTTTCTCAGACTGGAACTTCTTGGACCTGAAGATTTGCAGCAGGATACTGCAACAACTGCCCATGGAGAAGGCCGCCTCGGAGTCCCCCTCGTCCCCGTCCTCTTCCTCCAGCTCCTCAATCTTGGCCTTGATGCGTTTCTCGTCCAGCCCCAACTCCACAGAGCGGGGCCGTACCTCCCCCTGCTCCCCCAGCTGCCGGGGGCTGGCATTGTTGGGGGCAGCGGGGGAATCACTGCCGGGCGGGTGGCGGGACCGGTGACGTCGGCTGTCGTCACCGTGCTCCTGCCAGGCGGATTTGGACCTAAAGCTCATCATCCTGCAGCCGCTCTCCCCGCGGTTCCGGGGCTCGTAGTCTTCCTCGCTCCTCCACCTGCTCGACATGCGGGAGGCCTTCTTGCCCGAGGACCTGTTGGGAGGCGGCGGGTAGGAGTAGCCATTGGCCCGGGCTTCCGCCTCGCCCCAGGCCGAGCGGTGCTGCTCGGTGCCTGCCCAGGGCGCGGGACCGCCGAAGCCCGGGGGGCTGACGCTGTTGGACCGGGACATGCCCTGAGGGACGGGGCCGCGGGCGAGGGGATGACCGCCGGGCAGGCGCAGGGGACGAGCCGCCGGGAGAAAACCCCAAAAGGCAGCGGGGAAAGAGGGGAAAAAAAAAATAGGGGAAAAAAAAGAAAAACAAAATAAGAAAGAAAAAAGGCAAAACCCGCAAAAGCCCCCAAAGTCTCCGGAACGGCCGGGCGTCCCCAGAGCTGGGGTGTCCCCGGCGGGACGCTCAGGGCAATGCCATCGCCGGCCCCGGCACTTCGGCACTTCGACACCCCCGAGCGCGCTCGGCACCGCGGGCACCGGGACGCCCCAGGCTCACGGCCGCTCGCCCTCAGCCGCGTCGCGGGGGCTGGGGGGGCTTGGGG